>JAVXUM010000023.1:19219573-19233076 GCA_035590655.1 Pouteria glomerata
TGGCCCATTATTTTCATGCACACACTATTCAAGTCATCACTGATCAACCAATAAGACAACTGTTGAAGAAGGCAGACATTACAGGGAGGATGGCAAGGTGGGTCGTATCACTAGGAGTTTTTGATATTCAATTTGTCCCCGGAACAGCAATAAAGGCACAAGTTTTGGCTGACTTTATAGCAGAATTCAGTGCTTTAGTTCCCGAGCAGACTTTGGAAGTGTGGCAACTAGAAATTAATACAGAAGAAGTTTCTGAAAATGAGGTCCTTCATCCTTGGCAGATTGAGGTGGATAGATCTTTGAATAAAAGGGGAGCAGGAGTTGGTGTAGTTTTGACTACCCCTGAAGGGGTAACCATTGAGTATGCAATAAAGCTGGATTTTTAAGTTACCAACAATGAAACAGAATATGAAGCCCTACTGGCTGGGCTCCGGATTGCTCGGCGCCTCTTTGCCCGGAATTTAGTAATAAAAACTGACTCTCAGTTAGTGGTCAATCAATTGAATGGAGATTATGTTGCTCGTAATCAGAAAATGATGGAGTATTTGGATCTTTCCAGGATAGAGTTGAAAAAGTTCAATGTCATCAGTATAGACCTAGTCGACAGAGATCATAATTCACACGCAGATGCATTGGCCACTTTGGCTTCAGCCCCGAGCATAAGACTAACGGATACTGTGTTCCTTGAAGAACTGGAGAAGCCGAGCATCATAAAGACAAAGGTAATTGCTTGCACAGATTCGGGTCTTTTTTGGATGGATCCAATTATTGCTTATTTGAAAGATGGTTCTCTCCCTGAAGATAAGATTGGGGCAAAAAAGGTAAAGATAAGGGCCACCAGATTTTAGTTATCTCTCTACCAGAAGCTATACAAGAAATCCTTCAATGGTCCCTACCATCTTTGTGCATATCCAGATCGGGTGCAAGACTTTTTGTATGAGATTCATGAAGGAATTTGTGGTGCACACACTGGGGGAATGTCATTAGCCCACAGAGCAATTACATAAGGATACTGGCCTAAAATGGGAAAACATGCATATGCCTACGTCAGGAAATGCAAGAAATGTTAAATGTTTGCTCTAATCCCGCACCAACCAGCTCAAGAGCTTAGTACATTGACGAGTCCTTGGCCTTTTGCACAATGGGGCCTCGATATTGTTGGTCCACTCCCCACTGCAGCTGGAAATAGGAAATGGTTGGTGGTCGGCACGGATTATTTTACCAAATGGGTTGAAGCTGAGCCACTAGCACAAATCAAAGATGCTGATACGAGACGTTTTGTTTGGAAGAACATTATCATAAGGTATGGCATCCCTAGGGGACTAATATCTGATAATAGAACACAGTTTGATAGTAAACCCTTCAGAGAATATTGCTCTAGATATGGGATCAAGAATGTGTATTCCTCACTTGCCCACCCTCAAAGCAATGGGCAAGCTGAAGCATCAAACAAGGTGATTTTGAGTAGAATAAAGAAGAAACTGGAAACCTAAGACCCCCCTCTGTAATAGCGATTAAAGAGAATACTCTAACACCGTATTCCAACTCCCCTGCTAACCTGAAACCCACATTAGCAGAGATATTGTATCTCCGCTTGAAGGTTTCGATTCCCTCTCTCTTAACCTCCTTAGCTAGCTTACCCATTTTAACGATTAATTCGAGAAAGTAAGAAGAACTGAAAGTGAAGCAAAGGAGAAGAAGCACTCACCCTAGATGAAGTTGAAGCGCAGATAGAGAGCGAATGTGATGAAAGCAGAGATGATTTCGAATGAAGAGCAGAGGGATTAGGGTAAATGTCAGAAAACGTGATAAGGATGAACAGTCGTGGTGTATATATTCAGAAGCCAAGTGAAAATGGAGAAAACGGTAAATTCATTTACTCATTAATTATCGTTTCGAAATACAATTTAATGTTGCCGTCGAAGCCGCCTTTTTGGATTTTGAAAAAAAGAAACGTCCCTGAGAAGTTAAAAAGACACCCACGTGTGACCTATTAAAAGAGGGTAATTTAATCTCTTACCGGACCAGAGTGGGGGCATAATGTTTGTACAAAAAATATGGTAATACGTGGCAGGTTCTCAAGGTGAAATTGCCGAGCAAAATAGCGTGCCGAGCAAAAGAAAAAGGACTCTAACACCCGGCCGACCACAATACTAGGTCCCACGCACAATAATTTCGTATAGCAATAAATTCGGTTCATTTATAACGTCTTAGTTCATTTACAGTAAGAGATCTTTGCTTCATTGTCTTTTTTCATACACGTGGTAATGTGATGTGACATTTGGACACTTCCTCGTCTAAATAAGCCTCTAAAATCTATTCATTTTTTTACCCCTATTTAATGCTACGTGACTAGTATTAAATGAAAAGAGGAGTGAGTACTCGTGCCCAGCAGCCAAATAAGGAAAGAATGATTACCTTTGGTAAAATACAATATTATTTTATTACATTTTTCTTACTATAAATACAACACTTAAACACAAATCTAGGTATGTTCATTATTGCCCACTGAAACATTCGTTGCTTCCTTTTCACTTTTTCTACCAAGGACTAATTTAAGCATCGGAGAGGATTTGGTCGGGGACTTTCCTGGCCGGTTCTTCTAACTTGCATTGTCCTGCAGATCGAATTGGAATTCCTTTCAGTGGATGTGGTGATCACGCTCGGTGGTATTTTTTTGCTGCCGAACAAAAATCATGAACTCCTAGAGAAGTGGTGTTCTTTTCCCTCTACCGATCCATCGTGAGGCGAACATCATTGTAAATGCAAACACCCCTTGTTAATTTTTTTTTTTTTTTTTTACTTTTTAAAAAGAAAAAAAAAACAATTACATAACAATTTCAAATAAGGCTTTTGGATGCTTAAAATCCGTAAGGCTGTGATAAGGCTTAGGCAATTGTGTAATAAACCGTGCTCAAGCTGCATTTTCTAATGAAAACATTCGGAGCACATCCTAAAAGTTTTGGGTCATCGAGTATGAAAAATGTTTAGTATCCTTTTTGGGTCCTAATTATAACTAGTGGGCTTGTATTCATGTGGGCTTTGTGCGTTACCTTGAAAATGGATTTGACAGGACGGATAGCCCTCTCTTCTTTTTTTTTTTTTTTTGGAATTCGAGTGCTGAAGTTGTTTTTCAATTTCAGGTCCCTAAATCTAAATCCTAAAGTTGAATCGATGTAATCTCATTTTGCCATTTAAAATATATTTTTTTATTCTTTTGAAGGGTAAACAAATAAACATTACTAAGAAAGAGAAAATATATTTTTAACTCAGTTCCTTCTCTCTCACATATTGGGTTCTCACTATTATTAATTTTTTTTTTTTTGGGTTTTCAGAAGATTGACAGTTGCTCATCTCTCTCCCTCTTATGGATTAGATTGTTAACCATCCTGTTTTTCGGATCTTTAATCTATGATTATCAAAAGGTTAGCATATACAAACATATATATATAAACGTTCAAACTTGGTTCTATTCCTAAAAATTTTAATAAAACATGGATCTCTATTTTTCTCTCATTATTTTCTCCCTTCACGTTGGTCGTTGTTAGCCGATGAGATCAACATTGACGAATAGGACCACCTGTTGAATGTTGATCACCACTGAAGCTCAAACCTTCACAATCTGCTTTAATTTTTTTTTTTTTCTTTATTTGTTCTTTTTCTTCAACCCGTAATTTCATATGTTTTTTGTACTCATATATATATATATATATAAATATAAGTTTCTTTATTAGTAAGTCTAACTCTTTTCTTCTTAAACTTTTCATAAATGATTTGATTTTTTGAATTCGCTGATTTTTTACCCGAGTCAATGTGTTGATACCTATATTGTGTTTTTTTTTGGCACAAAAATCTCCATGAATATCTGTTAATCTTCTCATTCATCTCTGGGGATTGCTTCAATATAAGTTGGTGGGTTTCATCTTTATTTTCTTTTTCTTATCATATTTACTTGTTTACCCTTCAAAAGAATAAAAAAAAAATTATATTTTAAATTTGACAGGCAAACAAGATATACATTAATTTAAGGAATAAGATTTAAATTCAAGGATCTAAAGTTGAAAAGAATTTCAGGCCCCTGATTTTTTTTTTTTTTTTTGGAGGGGGAAGGGGTGGAGAGAGATTACTAAATTTTCTATTCATTTTAGACGTGCTTATCTTCTACATTTTTCTTTTCATATTATTTCATCTTACATATTAAAACTTAATATTTAGTAAAAATATCTAGTAACACTGGTATAAATTCTTGGTTAGTTGATCTTCCAAAAATAAAAGGTTAATGTTGTTATTCATAAACTAATGCTTCATTTGGTTACAAAATAAGTTCTTTAAGAGGAGTACTCTTCTAGAATTAGTTTTCACAATTATGTAAAAATTTATTTATTATTTTGAAAGATGACACCCATTAAAATATTAACTAATCACAAAATTATTATTAACACATCATTCTAATTTACTTTTCTTATAATTCGTTTTTGACGTAATAATATTTTTCATTTGTAATAAACTGAAAAGTATTAAAGGTTTTTGATACACCTAAAATAGGTTGTTAATCTTTGCATTTATCACTATAATAATTAACACTTTTAGCGATCGAAAATTTGGTCGGGGAAGGTTACTTTTTGGTCACTAAAATTTTTGTCGACCAAACATAACTTGGTCACTAGTTAGTCAGTAAAAACTAGTCGTAGAAGGTATTGGTGACCAAAAGTATATTTAGTTGGTAAAAATATGACTTTGCTGGCCAAATTTTATTCGCTAGAAAGTAGGTCTTTAGCAACCAATTTATTTTTGGTCGAAAAAAATTTAACCTTTAGCGACCAAAATTTGGTTGGCAAAAGGCTGATTTTTAATAATCAATTGGTCGGCAAAAATGGTAATTTTTTAAAAAAAATAAAAATTTGAATTAATTTTTAAAAAAATAAAAATTTGCATGTGGCGCACGTGATACTATATCATCACGCCACTTATTAACCAATGGTTGTGCCATATGTCAACTTTTGATTGTTTCACTTGTCATCCTATTATTGTACCATATGACAACTTTATATTTTTGAGAATTTTTCGTTGCAATTGAGACGAACTTATGCCATTTCTTTTGAAGTTAGTGTGTTAGCCACTAGACCAAGTTATTATTTGTGTATTATTTTATATATTAATATATATGAATAAATTTTATCATTTTTAGCGACCAATTGGTTGGTAAAAGTGACACTTTTGGAGACTAATTGGTGGCCAAAAAGTTAAAAATTTTATTATTTTTATTTAATTACTTTACCTTTTTTTTAATAATTTTTTTATGACTTTTGCTGACCAATTAGTAGTTAAAAGTAATACTTTTGTGATTAATTGGTTGGAAAAAAGTCATAAAAAATTATATTATTTTTATTTAATTATTTAATTTTTTTAATAATTTGAGATTATAAAATAATATATAAAACTATACGAATATTTAGTAAATAATCATAACCAAAATTTTTGAAAACTATTCTAAGAATTTATTTTTAATACAAAAAAAATATTTTGGTGATTATATTAGAAAATTAGTTCAAAAAAGACAAAAAATGTATTTACTTAAAATTAATAAGGAATTTTTTTATTATTTTTATTTTCAAAATTTTATCACTTCTAACGAAACATAAAATAATATCATTTTTAATATAATTAATATTAAATATATATTAAACAATCATTAGATGTTAAAATATTTAATATTTATTTTGTTATAGGTCAGATAAACAAAAAAGACGACTCTTATATATTCATTGGAAAAAAAAAAGCTTATTATACATTGGGCGTCATTTAAATTTGTTTTAGTAAATTTAATTTTAGCTCTAATTTAATAATATTTTTTTATTAATCAATGATAGTAATATTTGATAATTTTTGTAAAATATTAAATTAATTAAAATTAAAAAATAAATGTTAAAAAAAAATTATGAAATCTAATAAAGAGATAAACAAAATTATTTGAGAGAAAGAAATAAAATTTAATCTAATTTAATAAATATCTTTTTTTTTTATTCAAAGTTTTAGTAACCAATTGTCAGGAAAATAAATCTTTAGCGACCAAATTAATTAAGTCACTAAAACGTAACCGTTTAGTGACCAATTAGTAGTTAAAAAGTAACACATTTACCGACTAATTGAGGCAAAACTAAAAATATTTTATTATTTTTATTCAAAGTTTAAGTGACCAATTGGTCAGGAAAAAAAATTTTTAGCGACCAATAGTAAATTTTTCCCGACCAAATTAAATTTAGTTACTAAAGAATAACTTTTCTCGACTAATATTTTAGCGACCAATTAGTCGCCAAAAGTGACGCATTTACTAACTAATTGGTCGGCAAAGTTAATAAATACCTTAATATTTTTTATTTAAATTTTTAACAACAAATTGGTCAGGAAAAAGTAACCTTTAGTGACCAAATTAATTGGTCGCTAAAAGATTAGTTAGGAAAAGTTATTCTTTAGTGACCAAATTTTATTTGACCAGGAAAAAGTTACTATTAGTGACCAATCGTAATTTGGTCGGCAAAAGTCACCCTTTAGCAACCAAATTTATATTTGGTTGAGAAAAGTGATCACTAAAAGTGTGAATTGTTGTAGTGTATACACAACTATACAGATTCAAATCAAAGAACATAGACTAATTACATTCTCCTAGATATATGAATACGCATATCCCTAAGTACATGAATGTACATTTATTAATACTTCCCCTTAAGTTAGATCATATATGTCATATATTCTAAACTTGTTACAAATAAACTTTACTCTAAGATATCAAATGCTTTGGTGAACAAATCTGTAAGTTGATCTTCAGACTTCACATGCTTAGTTTTGATCATATTCTATAGAATCTTCTCTCTTACAAAACAGTAATCAATCTCAATATGTTAGTCCTTTCATGAAATACTAGATTAGAGACAACATGAATTGTAGCCTGATTATCATATAGTAATTTCATAGGCTGTGAATGATGAACTCCTAATTCCTTTAACATCTGTTGTATCCAAATCAGCTCACAAGATATGCATGCCATGGCTCTATATTCTGACTCAACACTTGATCGTGCTACTACTGTCTGCTTTTAATTTTTCAACGTACTAAATTACTTCCAACAAAGACACACTACCCGTTAGTAGATTATCTGTCTGATGGTAACTCAGCCCAATTCACATCAGTGTATTCCTGAATTAAAGTGTACCTATTATCTTTGTATAATAAATCTTTACCAAGTGCATTTTTCAAGTATCTCAGAATTTGGATTACAGCATCCCAATTACTACTATAATGTAATTTTAAATATTAACTGACCACACTTGTAGTAAACGATATATCAAGTCTGGTGACTATCAAGTAATTTAGCTTTCCAACTAACCATCGATACTGGTTAGGATCATGTAACAACTCTCCCTAATTAGTAATTAACTTGGTATTTGGATCCATTGGAGTGTCCACATGTTTAGTAACTGTCTCTGTCAACAAATCAAAGACATAATTTCTTTGATAGAGAGAAAAGCCCATACGTGATCGGGCAACCTCAATTCCCTATAAGTATTTTAATGATCCCAAATCTTTGGTGCTAAACTTAATTTGAAGGAACAATTTCAGATCAGCAGTGCCCTATGAATTATCATCTATGATAACAATGTTATCGATATACATAAGGAGCCAAATTTTTTCTTTAGAAGAATGTAGATAGAAAAATGAGTGATCAACTCCACAACGAACCAGACCAAATTTAGTAACTATAATACTAAATCTGTCAAATCATGTCCGAGGAGACTGTTTCAGGCCATATAAGGATTTATTCAGTTTGCATACTAACTCAGACTCCCTTTGAGAAACATACCCAAGAAGTTGCTCCATATATAATTTCTTAGTAAGATCACAATGCAAAAATGCATTTTTTACATCCAGTTGGTGTAGAGACTAATGATAAATTGTAGTGAAAGAGACAAGGAGACGAACAGAGATAATCTTTGGAACAAAAGACAAAATCTTAGAGAAACCCAAATCATAAACTTGTGTATACCCTTTTGCAACTAGGCAAGTCTTTAACCTATCTATAGTACTGTTAGGATGAATGTTGATAGTATAAACTTTCCAGGTGGAAAAGTAATAAGATCCCAAGTATCATTAGCTCGAAGAGCAGACATCTTATTGTCCATAGCAGAGTGCCATCCAGGATGAGAAAGTACTTCAAAAATAATGTTAGGATCAGAAACAGAAGAGAGAGATGTAATAAAGGATTAATAGAAAGGTAATAAAACATCATAAGATACAAAATGTGAGATGGGATGAGAAGTGCAATAGCGTGTACCCTTCCTAAGTGAAATAAGAACATTTAACTCACTTATAGGAGCAGGCGGCACGAGAGAAACTAATGGTAGAGCACTAGAAATAGAAGACAGAGTAGTCACTTCTTAGCACCGAGTATGTAACTGCAAATTAGGATGAGACAAACAACTAGATAGAGTTAGAGGAGTATGGTGACTAGCTAAAACTGTTTCAACTGGGATAATTGGAAAAAGGAAGACTCTCATCGAGAGTGTATTAAGACTGAGAGTGAGAAAAGAATAGGGTAGACTCAAAGAAAGTGACATTAGCACAAACAAAGAATCAGTTAAAAGTAGGATTATAACAATGATAACCCTTCTATAATTAAAAATACCCGAAGAAAATGCATTTATGGGCTCGGGCTTTTAGTTTATCAATTCTAGGAGCTAATTGATGAACAATGGAAATGCACCCAAAAATACGAGATGGAAGGAAAAATAGGGGTTTGTTAAGGAATAACACAGAATGAAGAATTACTTTATTGAGAATTGAAGAAGGCATACGATTAATTAAATAACATACGATTAAAACAGCATCACTCTAAAAGGTTTTGGGAACATTTCATTTGAAAGAGTAGACATTGGGTTGTTTCAATGAGATGTAAATTCTTTTATTCAGCAACCCCATTTTGTTGTGGTGTATCTGAACAAGAAGACTAGTGAAGCATACCATAAGAGGTCATAAAATTAGTAAAGTGTTTAGAAAAATATTCTTTGACATTATCATTGTGAAGAATTCACACCAAGGAATCAAATTAGGTTTTTATTTTAGTATAGAAAACTTGAAAAATCAGAAACAATTCAGAACGATCTTTCATTAAATAAATCCATGTCATTCTTAAAAAATCATCCATAAAAGTGACAAAATACCAGAACTCTAATTTTGAAGTAACCTGACTAGGACCCCAAACATCTGAATAAACTAATGAAAACAGACTCGATGACTTTTTATTGACTCGAAAAGTAAAAGGCACATAATGACACTTTCCTAATTAACAAGACTCACAATTTAAAGACTATAAATGATGTAAACTAGAGGCCTTACGCTTTAGCCTATCTAAGGATGGATGATCAAGATGACAGCGGACCTCTATAGGAAAGGCTACCGCGAGACAAGCTCGAGGCATGTCAAGATAGTAAACTTCTCTAGTTTCATACCCTCCGTCAATCTTCTCTCATGTTATCATATCTTGAATAACAACAAAATTAGGAAAAAAAAAGGTTAATGAATAGTGATGATGTTTAATAAGTTGATAACAGATAGCAGATTGAAAAGAAAAGAAGGAACATAAAATACTGAGTTTAAAGAAAGAAAAGAGAAAGAAGTTACTGTACCAACACCACTAATAGAGGTGATTGACCCATTGGCTAAAATCACTGCTGGAAAGGAAGAAGAATATTGAATACCAAAAATCAATGTAGATTTTTCACACATATGATTAGACTCATTAGAATCTATAACCCAAGAGGGAGAAGAATGAGTGAAAAAACATGAAATGGAACTACCTTGACGATTAAGAGAAGTAGTTGGAAAAGAAGCCTGATGAGATGTGTGACATTGTAGGAGCCTTGAATACTCTTTTTCAAAAAAAAAAAAAAATGATAGTTTGTGAGCGCTCATTAGTAGTAGAAGTGGCTGCAAGAGTATCAGATGAAGTTGTATTCGCCATGTGTGGGGGTCTACCTATTAAATCCCAACATCTCTCACGGGTATGCCTAGGTTTTCCACAATTAGTGCAAAGAGGTCAAAATCCTTTCACACATCCCTCTCATTCATGTCCATCCTCTCCACTACCACTATGACTATTACGATTTTTCACATAAGATGGGGGTATATGACTGACAAGTGCAGATTGAGAGGGATTTGAAAGATTTGGAGAATCTTGAGATACAACTCACATAATTCTTGAGTAGGACTCAACAAATGTAGGGAGAGAGGCTCTACTAAGTATCTAAGCCTTCACAGGCTCAAACTTTGGTTTAAGGCCCGTAAGGAATCAAAGCATCACAATCTGCTTGTGTTGCTTTTGCATTTCATGAATATCGATTGCCAATGGTTGAATTGAGTTTAACTCCTCATAAAGTTGTTTTAGGGAGGCAAAATAGTCAGTAATAGACTTAGTAGATTGTTGTAACTAAAAGAACTGACGAGACAAATCATACATATGAATCAAGTCACTAGAGAATAGCAATCAGATATAGTCCCAAATCTCCTTAAAAATTGTCTAAGTGCACATAACAGCAACCTGTGGTTCCATGAAATTCTATAAAAGACTAACAATGTGCACATCTTCTTGAATCCACATGTCATACTCTTTTTCAGTTGGGGCAAGGGCTAACTCGGTAAGATATTTTTGCTTACCATATCCTATTAAAGCAATCTTAACGACCTTGGACCATTGACTGTAATTAGTTCCATTTAATTTTTGGGTAGTCAACTGAAAAGGAAAGATTTTGGATTACATGAGGACAAAATCAACACTTGAACTTTTGAAAATCAACAAATAGTGAAAGAAGAAACCGAACAGAAACCAATGTTCGCTAGTGGAAAACATTGATGAATGTGTGAAACCAGTTTTAAATAGCAAATGAACACCACAAATCAACTCACTAGAGAAAGACGATGGCATTGGAAAAAAAATAGCCAGTTGGTGTGTGTGCCATGAGTGGTTTTCACATGCCGGTGACTGGATGGCTTGTGAGGGCATGTGATAGGTTTTTGGCAATTAATCTTGGGAAAAAATGCTCGTCAGCGGCATGCGACTCTTCCGGTATATTCAATGGGTTCAACAGATCACTGGAGGCATTGAACTATCCTTCACTCACTAACGGTTGTTCTTCGTCCGTGTACTGTTGCTCTTCGGTTCTACCGTTTGTGTTTTGATATCATGTAATAAACTGAAAAGTATTGAAAATTCTTAACACACCCAAAATAGGTTGTGGTCTTTGTATTTATACACAACTATACAGATTCAAATAAAAAAGGCTAGACTAATTACATTCTTTTAGGTACATGAATACGCGTGTCCTTAAGTACAAAATGTACATTTATTAACACCATTAAAAATCATGACTTAATTTTAAGGGTGTTTATAGAACATGGATTAAGATTTGCACGATTTTGGACATTTTATTGGAATTTAGGATGAGTTTTGTAGCTAGGAAAGCCATCAGTTGAACCTAACCAACACTTGAAGGGCGCTCCACTCACGTCCAATCCCACGGTGCTTCTCGCTCGAAATCACGCTTTAGGTATCATATTTTGTGTTCATTTACTAAAAGTAATAATTGTTTCTAAAAATAGTCATATTTTGTTACTCGTAGTTTCATTTTTTTTAATTTTATTTTTCAAAAATTAGGCCGTGGTAACTTTTTATTATTGGCCAATTTAGATTTTTCCAAAATTCTTTTAGGAATTTTCTTATAATAACTCAGGGTTTGAATATTTAATTAATTACAATTCCCACTTTATTAATTATTTTTATCCCTATAGTCCAGTCGTTAACTATCTAGTTGGCATAAATTTTGAAGCAAAATAGTTACTAAGAGGATATCACAACTTACAAAAACTCCATTAATTATTATGAAAAAAATAAGGTTTTCATGGAAATTTTTAAATAGAACTCAAATCGTGAAATCAAATTCTGTGCAGAGATATAAAGTAAAATTACCCAATAATAAAGGTAATTTTTGACTTTTAAGAACAAAATAGTTATTAAAATCTCACATATTACGATTACTTAAAATTAAAATCCTTAATTATTAGAAAAAACCAAAAAAGTAAAAATTTCCGATAAAACTAAGAGCCCTTCATTATTTTATAACATTAATTTGTCAGTATGTATTTCACATGACATTGTTAATAAATTTCTATATAGGTATTATTGTGGGGGAGCCACCCAATTAATTAAGTAGACCTAGCTAGTCATATAGACAAACATGGTACACCAAAAGCGCTGGACTTGCCACTCCCAACGGTCCACAGACCTTATGTCGCAGTTGTATTGTTTTTTAAATTGGCAATCAAAATCTCTTTGAAAAATGCTGATGTTTGAATCATAAAAAAAAAATATAAAAAAAAATATAAGCTATTGATATAAAAGTGACATGTGGTGAAATTTAATTAAAAAAAAAGTATAAATATTAATAAAAGTTAATGCATTGTGGTAAATTTTGGGCTTTTAAATAGATAGTTAACTTGTATATTTTACTTTTTTAAAGAAAATTGGAATTGTAGTAATTAAAATATGGTAAATTGCATTTATCTCCTCTTAATATCTAGTTAATTGCGGTATTATTCCTCAATTTTTTAAATTAAACTCTTTTATTTTTATATTTTAACTCTATTTGGAGAGATGAAAATTACTAAAAATTGTTAAAAGATATTAAAAATCTTCAAAAGTTATTCACTTTTTATCTCACTGTACGAATTATAAATCTATAATTTTTATTATTTTTTTATTCCAAATGCTCCCTTTAAAATATTATTAACATTGACAATTTTTCATTAAATCAACCGTTAAAATTTAAAAGAAAATATCAAAATAATTAAAAATTTAGGTATTTTTTAATTTTCTCCTCTATCTTTTACGTATTTGTTAGTTTTTTTTTACAAAATTTCTCAAAAATAAATTAGGCAAAATTTTTTTTAAAATTTTGTAAAGAAAATTAACAAAAATCTGAAAGATTGAGGAGGTAAAATTGTAATACCCCTCACTCTTGATGTAATTGGAAGTCTATCAATGAAATGGAAGTGTATTGGCCTTTTGGAGTTGAATGTATGTGAATTTATTCATTGATTAAGTGATATAAGCATTGGAGAGTGAGGTTGAGAAGTTTGGAGGTCAAAAACCAACTTCAGGCAAAGTTGGTCTCGGCGGGCGCCCGTGGGGGTGCACAGGCGGGCGCCCGGGCATGTCCAGGAGGAGGGGAAGCCTCGGCGGGCGCACGGGGTGGCTCCCAGGCGGGCGCACGGCCTGGCGGGCGCACGGGGTGGTGCACAGGCGGGCGCCCGCAGAGAGCAATATGCCTCCTCCCGTGACTGCTCTCTGGTCCCAACTTCCGATGCAGTTTTGGACCTTAAGATGAAGGAATTAGGCTTCGGCCAAAACATGAAAGTTGTAGGTATGGAAGTTAGCTTTCCAACGCAAAAAGAATC
>JAVXUM010000023.1:19339897-19350665 GCA_035590655.1 Pouteria glomerata
GAATTGGGACGATGGTAGTTGCTCTGATTATGTTATGTATGGACTAGACCTTGGCACAGGTTTATTTAAATTGTTTAATTTTGTTTAAAATTGTCCCTATTTTCCCATACCGTCCGTCCCGGACAATTTACGTTAGGGGCGTGACAATACCTTTGCATATGTTGGGCCATCAATGTCATTTAATGTATTGAGTGCATCTAACGTTTCTTTAAGATACAAGCCGGGCTCATTCTGTTTTTGGACACTAATTGCATTACCACTAAATGTTGTCTGTACCATTCTCCTCTTTAGTAGCTTCGTCTTTCTTTTACTAGCTTCGGCGAAAGTACTTAAGGCAGCTAATAAGGAAGCACTATAGTTTTCTCGTTTATAACTTTTCTGAGGTGCATCCACTTTCTTGTCAAGTTCGTTGAAAAATTCATCGTCCTCACCAAGCGTATCCGCATATTTACGTTTAGGTACAGGGTTCTCACTACTATCAGTGGATGAGGACAACTTTGTAGAAGTATGAGCAAATGCTCCAGTAGTCGAAGTGTCCCTAAAAATACAACTTAGCTCTTGAAAATGTGGCAACCCTTTTTTTCTTGAACCTCCTCGCATACTTATTAATCTGTGTAAAAATATTATTTTATTATGACGTAAAATATGTTGAAACAACATAATTTTTTAGTAAGTAACAATAGAATATATATACCTTGAACAGTTTTTCCTACTGGTCGTAAAAAACAGACACCTCATTGGTTGTAAGATCCCAACCAAATCTCGTTTCCTTCAACAATGCCTTGAACTTATTTCAAACTATCTTGAGGAGGTTATACTTATTCCTTAGTTGGTCTAAGGTGTAACGATAGCCAGTTCTACTTTTCATCTTGTCCCTAAACCTAGGCCAAACTTGTTTTGTAAAATAACTAGTTTGTTTTTGGCCTTTGGCAACTTCCTCATCCATTAAAGTAATGAAAAACTTTCATTATGTTTTGACCATGGACTAGATTTACCATCCCCTTGCACCTCAACAACATCATCTTCTAGATTGATATTATCGTTGCTTTGTATTTTCATTTCTCTATATAAATGAAGATATAATTAGATATGTGCATTACGAGTATGTTTTCATTTTAAGCAACCACGTAGATATGGATAGTAAAGAGAACTAATCATTAATTTTAATTCATTAACTAAACGGGCAAAAAGGAATGAAAGTTTTTTCTATTTTTTTCTATTTTGTCCTGATGTGTCTCATCAAAATGGAATTTACCAATTTAGCCCATGCTTTCATAGAAAATTATAAAAATCTTAACCACAACAAGAGAATTATAAAGTACTAGTTTGATTCATGTTATTAGTTTGTAGTCCATCTACACGTTTTATGTTTACATACATACATTTACTTTCATTTTACTGATCAATATGTATATAAGTATGTATATAATTACATGTTAGCAAAAATATATAGAAAATAATAACAAAATAAAAAAAAAATAAAGAGTATTTTTCTCACATACAAAGTGTGTAAATCTGCTAGTTAACTTTCATATAAATCAAAATGAGTTAAAATATCTTGAAAGACGGTTACTATTGCAGGCTCCTCCAAAAGAAGTTTTTGAATTCAACAATTTATCCATGACTATGAGAAGGAAGAGAATGATAACTATTTTGCCCATATAATAGGGCAGATGGAAACAGTGTGGTTTGATAATGAGATATCTAAGCAATTCCTTCAGTTGTGTTTGATGACTTAAGTTAGATGCTCAGCCATGCAAATCCTTCCAGTATTGATGTATAAAGCACATTCAACTATTCGAAATAGACCAACCCTAAGTATACAGATATAATTCTAATGACCAATAGTTAAAACATTACTCTTTTTAGCTTTAACTGAGTTATCAAGAATGATACTTTTGACTAGAGGATCTAAAATGACTAGAGGTTCAACAGAGAACAAAGCTCTAATTTGATGAAGAAATTGGTTCCAAATAAGTAATGAAATGAATGTGACATACCCAGCCAAAAAAAAAAAAAACCACATGAATGTGACACATCTTAGCCAAGCACAAACTCCATCCTCCCCCTACTCACCTAAAAAAGTTAAAGAGAAAACAACATACAAGACTTCATCCATCAAGAAAGAAAACAGTTGATAAGCAGGACTAACTAACAATCAAAGCCCATCTCTAAAGAATAATGCACCATTAACCAAACATTAACAAGGATCCCCAACGAAATAACACTGTGTTGTCCAAGAATGGGCAGTTTAAATTAGCAACCTATTACCTAGGAAATTTTGGAAAAGTAGCCTTCAACTTTCCCCAAATAATAGATAGGATATTTCGCAATCAAGAGAAGACAAAATCTTATCGTATCACAATTCAAATCTATTAGTAACATATAGTTTGCAGATAGTGATAAACAGAATTTTTGTTATTCTATTGAAGGTCCCATTTATCTCATCAATAACCCCACCATGAAAAAACATGTCTTCTCAACTAATTTAGAAAAAGGGAAAAAAAACACTTTAACTTAATTTTTATTGTTTTCATTAAATCAAATCAAAAGTTTTGCAGCAAGAACTCGATCATACACACCATCCACAACAGTATTTTTACATAAAATGAGTAGAATTTAAAACATCTTCTAATAAGTAATCGGATGAAATCCATCTATTCAAATTAAAGCAAACAACAATCTATCCCATATTTAGAGAGGTTAAGAAACAAAAAAAAAGAATCTCGTTCTATTTGCATAATCAGATCAAGCATTATAAAAAAAAATTACAAAGCACCAAAAAAAATAAAAATTATGGAGCACCTAAAAATATAAATAAAAATTACAAATAAAAAAAATTACTAATCAAACAAATCAGATCATGCATTATCAACAACAGATTAAGCAAAATGAAAAGAAAATCAATGCATACAAAGTCTTTTTCTGTTCAAGTTAAAACCTATGTAGATCTGTGTGCTGAAAAGAAAGTAGAAAGATGCCATTTCGTTGGATTGAACATAACACAAACTAGAAAATTGAACAAAAATTGATAAATTTCAGATTAACTGAAAGAGAAGACAACAGATTTAGATTAATTAAGAAAGACAAAGACATACACATACAAAGAGAGAGAGAGAGAGGGGAGGACCAGTCAAAAGTTGTCGATCGAGAGTTATTTTTGTGTTCCTTAGTCTGCTTTTGAAAGGCTCACATAAACAAAAAGAAAAAAAAAACGAACACCGAGTTTACAAATTTTGTGAAAATACATTTTTCATGTTTTCAAGAATTTTAAAGGTACTGAAAACTTGTGTTTGTTTAATTTGAAAACTGAAAAAGAAAACTATTTTATTATACAAGTTTTTATTTTCAATTTTCAAAAAAATTAAAACAAAAATTGAAAATAAAATGATTGCTAAACGAAATCTAAATAAAATGGTATAAGTACAAATTCATGCTCGTATTTACATGGCAAAAGAAGAGAGTAAATTCTGATAAATTATATTATTTTGAGTTAAATTTCAAATAGTAGGAAAATTCTCAACCTTAAGTGACAAAATGAAACCAAACTGAACTTAGTAAAGTCTTATTTAAATTCTACACGTAGATATTGACAAAAAAATTCTCACAAAATTAAAATCAAATCCCACCAATTCCATGTTCCCGAACAACAAAGGGTAAGGGAAGATCATATATAAAATACAAAATAAAAGTACAAATTGGAACTATAAATACATCTAAACATAAAGCACTTGGCTTAACCATTCTTATATACAAACTAAGGGGTTTCAATAATTCATTCCACATAGTTGTCATACTACAGCGTTGGTGGTACCATGTAAAATTTGTGTAATCAACAGATAGCCTAAAGTTCATATCCTGGGAACTTGGAGTTGTGTGGTGCGAGCAAATCAAACCACAGGCAAGACACTCCAGCTAGTCCTTGGAAGAGAGAGTAGTCAAGGTCTGCCCCTCTAGAATCTCCTGCACCATCAACATTATTATTAATATTATGGTATAAGAAGCTTGCAAATGCCTTTGCCCTCTCTTCATATATGCCTTCTCCAGTCAGCCGATGGAGGGAAAGAAAGGTATAAGCATTCCCAGCCACACCATCGGCAAGTCCCAACTTCTTAACCAACCCACTTTTCCACACTACTTCTCCTGCTTCAATGGCAGCATCTCTGAATTCCCTGTCGCTCGAAAACACCTGCGGAAGTTGTTTTTATTGATGTGAATTATCAAATTCCAACACACACTTCCTTGTGAAACGCACAGGTAAGAAATTGAGAATAAGAAGGGGACAAATACTCCCCAAATTCAGCTATGATACCATACCAAAGAAACCAACTCAAAACCAAGAGATTGAGATGAAAATGAGGATAAGTACTTCCCAAATCTAGCTCAGGTATAATATTAAAATAACTAATTTAAAACCAATTGATAATGAATGGATAGACTATTAAGAACCAATTTAAAACCAATTGACAATGAATGAACAGACTATTATGATCTTATACTGGTTTCAGAAAACTGATTTTACCAATATGGAATAAATTCCAACAAATTGATATACAGGGGCACAAAATAGAAACTATCCATCTGTAAATCTATAGGTAAACAGTAAAGAGTTAAAACTCCAGCGTGTAGCGCAAAAAAAAAAAAAAATAAAAAAAAAAAAAATTAAAAAAAAAATCAAGGTCGATGGGATAGGAAAAATTTTGACCATTTTCTTTCATTTTCAGTTGGTTAATAAACAAGACTATGACAGCATTGGATTCTTTATCATGGTAATCATTTATACACACACACGAACTAAAACCTACTTTATTCCGATAACTTCTCTTTCCATGTTTGGATAATTAAATAAGGAATATATTATTGAACTAAAATATTAATATACTAGAAAGTAGGACCTCATTAATAAAAAGTTATAATTAAGATAGACTTTTATATAGCTTATTATTTTTTACTGATAGCCCACAGGTGTTGCATGTCATTCTCGATCACTACTTTCTTATAGCAGATTTTTCTGATCATGTAGTGTCACTAATTTAACAATAACCTCAATACTAAATTATTCAGTGGCTAACCTTTGATGCCTTGCAGAGGGTGATGGCCATGCCAGTAGCTCCATGAGACCACTGTACCAGCTTGTCCCGAGGGTTACCTTCACTCGAGGGGTAATTTCCACTGGGGAATCTGTTGCTCATCATGTACTTCAAACTCCTCTTGACATCTTCACCATCGTCTTTCGAGAGAGGGAAGTGAAGCAACACGTGCAATACACCGGCGAGCCCGTGGGCTGCACCCCAATACCTCGTCCCGTGCCACCTATACATAAGGGGGCTAGCGGTGTTGTCAGACGCCCCTGCTCTGCCTCCTGCTAACACAGCTTCAACCACTGGGATTATAAGCTTATTTGGCAATGTCCATTCTCCAAGATGCTTGTTTATAAACAAAATAGCCCACAAAAAGCCAGCTCGCCCATGTAGAAGATCATAAGACATCCCTAAACCTCCTTCCTCTGGGCCAACGGGGAGGGCCCTCTCGTGCGCCACCTAGACATGCATCATAAATATATATATTCGACATTTCATTCATAAACTAAACAGAAATAATCTCATATGAACATATATCAGCAAGATAGTTAAGTAACATTTTGTGTCATTTAGAACACTAAAAATCATGGCTTATTGGTCATGGAAGTCCCATTGGATCCGTTTGTCAACATATATTCAATGATATCCCTAAAATCAACTATTCTAGAGCCCCTCAAGGCCCCTCGTTTGGTAAGACAAATAGCGGTTTTTTTTTTTTTTTTTTCTAAGCTACTTTTTGTGTTTATATGATTTTTGCATCAAAATTTGTTATTGTTTTAGTTGGTAACTTTTAGATATATTAATCACATTTGAAAAAATTCTCAAAAATTATCTGAAAAATTACATACAGGTGAAAAAGTCAATATTTTTAATCCTTATATGAGTTCTCCTATTTTCAATTTTTTTTTAAAATTTTATTATGAAAGAGTATGGCATACTAAAAATTTAATCTCAAAAAAATCAAATTCATTAAGAAAAATTTCATGTAAGAGTAACCATTTTTTTAAATTATTTTATGAAAGATTATAACATACTAAATCTATACCCAAAAAATTCAAATTTCAATTAAAAAAAAACTCATATAAAACGGAAAAAATCAAAACAAAAAAGAAAAAAGAAAAAGGTGGCTCCTTAAGTACCCGGATATACTGCCAAAGATCCCACCCAAATTTTGTTTTCCTGAAACTTTTTTGGCCGATTACAATCACAGAAAATACTGACCAACACAAAGTTTTCACAAGTGTCGGGAGATATGTTTTCTGACTTTAATTCATCCTCAAGTTTCTACCAAACAAGTAATGCCTAGCTTATATTTTCTCTTAGCTGTGTTTGCAGTCCGAATTTGATGATGAAAAATAAAAGAAAAAAGAAAATGAAAAAAAATGATAGAAAAAGGAGAAGAGAAAAATATAAAATTTCAAATACATATATCTCTACTTGAATGGATTCAAAAATAAAACAATATAAAATACATTATGCTATTAAACATGATTGATAATATCTTATGTATTGGGCTGAGTTGTGTCATCAAATTGTTATAATTTGAAGAGAAGGCTTTGTAGATTTATTTGTATGCGAAGGCACGGTCATATTAATGAATGGAATTCTATTTTTTTTAATGATAAAATGAGTTTCTAAAATTATTGGATGATTCCCCATTGATATATATGGCTAGACATTAGTAATTGAAAATGGGATCTAAACTCTAAAATTTTATTATTTCGAGCTACAAATCGATGCTTTCCCACAAGTTATTTGCTTGCCATGAGATATACTGCAAGAGTTATTTTACCATTAGCTAAGTAAAATAGTGTGAAAGATAACCCCACAATTGGTCATGAGTCAAGAAACGTTATGGTTGTTGACTTTATATATTGTACTAAAAGTCAACCATCCCAGTATATGATTAGGGGTATATGGAGAATGGAGGTTGCATCTCATACCTATTGCATAAAATTGCATCTTTATTTTATTGCTAACCCTTATGATTTGATATATCGTATGTTTGAATTTATTTGTGGCTATGGAAATAGAGATTTATTTGAAGTGGTTCCTTTCATATTATATAAATTAAAATTTATTGGTAATCACACGTGGTTAATATACCTTAAGCATGTAAATATGATTATCGTGGATAAAAATTATAGTGGTTTGATTCCCTCCAAGGAATACGAAAACAGTTTAAGCCTAAGTGCCTTGAATCCAATTTTATATTATACCTTTTAATTATTATGTTTTATCAAGTGACCCCTTAAGGATTAAGAGCAATCATTCAGAATTTAGTTGATACTATTAGTTTGACCAAGAGTTGTATCTCTCAATTTATTTTTGCTATACTGATTTATACGATCTGGAATATAAGTTTCAAGATTTAAACCATGTACTATTTTATTTGAGACGATATTATGTAAGACTCAACGCTAAAAATTGTCTATTATGTGTTGAGATAATGTGACCTAATAGAACTTGTTGATGGTTAATTAGATGGTGACCAATTGCTTTATGCTATATTTCTTTTACATGGGGATGAGGGATCAATGTAGGCTAGAAGAATTGTGGTGTTATTATTGTACATAATATGCGTTGACTGAAGAATTATGGTGTTATTATTGTACATGTTATTATTGTGTAATCATCATGTATCGGTCTTTTTGATAAAATTAGTTTACATTTTTTATGTTATCCATCTCAGACAATTTTAAGTTTGGAGCATAAAACTCTTTAATAATGATCGAATTTAAATTGGACTCAATAAGTTCAAACTCGATCAAAATCCAATACACTCAATTTGGAAACATTTTTTTTGTTAGAATTGATTTGATTTGATTTGGTAAATAAAAGTTTTGTATTTGGAACACATTTTGAACTTAATAATTAAATCGGTTTAGTTTAAGAGAAATACCAAGTTCAAATATGTTAATAAGAAGTAAAAAATATGATAAATAAGATTTATGAACATAAATTTGTCTACTTAAATAGTTTAAGAAAATAATGAATTTTAATTAAATTTCATTATTTTAGATTAAATTTTAAATGATGTAAAAATTTTAAAATTTAAATTGTGAAATGAAATCAAATTTAACTCATAAATTTTTATTTTAATTCCAATTCTTATCAAAGGAAATCAAATTCCATCAAATTTACTATGTCAAACAGAATGATTGTGAAAACTCTAATTCAGATCCAAATTCTAGTAGATCTAATTATAAGATTTAGACTTGATCAACAAATAAGCGGGCTGAGATTCGCATTGCCAATCTATTCCAAAATTTAAGGAAATTTAAATAATTTATTCTTGGCTAAACGAAGTAGACAACGAAGACTACCTCAAATTTGCATCCTAACTCCAAACTTTACGTTCTCGATTTCTCACACACACATCTGCAATATGACTAAAGTAAAGCCAGGTCAGTCGCCTCTTCCCCTCCCGTATCCATTTCCACTACAGCTCACTAGAGTTAAGCTCTCACAACTTTCAATGGACTTACTCTTTAGTCGCAGATTTGACCAAAATTAGATTTAATAATATTAAATTAGATCCGCTCAATTAAATGCGTGACTCAACGGATTTAGATTCATTAAGTTCAAGAACTAACTAAATGATTCGTTAGACTCATTATTTTAAAAATAAATATTTAAAAATAAAAATATATATATTTAAAAGATATTTAAAAATAAAAAATAATATAATAAATTAAAAAAATCAAATCCTTAATTATCACATATATACATATATATAAGTACAATATATATAAAATATATATTGATTTTCCAAACCCCTCAAAACGTCTCATGTCTGGTACATTTTCTATGAAAATCAATAGAATCAATAGAATCATATTTATATGTTCACATTATCACACATATATAATAAACTATATGTTATAAAAAATAAAAATTAGTTACTACACTTATATTTTTTATTATATATATAATATATTTTGAATAAAATATATATTTTTATTTTTATGAAATGATAACTTAAAAAAAATATTTTTTAAAATAGATCAGATCCTTTAGGTATATTAATTTGGACAAAATCTTACAAATCAGATCTAATTATTTTTTAATCTAGATCGGATCTAACAGATTTGATCAGGTCAGATTCAAATCCACCTAATTGACAGACCTAATTTTATAGACCATCGATGAATGTATATACATACTTGTTAATTTTCACTTCGACAGAGAAAAGATTGTGGATTCAGAAAGACTAGGCGAAAGGGGATGACACGTATCTCTCTAGATGTTTTAGGATTTGAAGATCATTTTTTCGTAATATGCCAATGTCTCTGTTTATGAACCCCCGAATCCCACAGGTTTTCAGTCATTTAACCGATTCAACGATTAGACCATTATTGAATTGACACAAAAATTCATTTTCTTTTTTGTTGTTGGGTTTTCTTGCTCGACCTTCTTTCTTTGAATTTATTTTAAAGCGATTCTAAAAATTTCGTAGTATCGGATTTTGGAAATTAACTGGAATAAACGAATTGATCTGGACTAGCAGATCATTGAATTGCGTATAGCAGATTTTCTTAACTTTAATTGGATAAGGTCCGGATCAAATCCAGATTGGATCTGGCCATTGATAGGCCGAATTGTGATTTTTCAACATTGTGACGTTTCAGTGCCAAACCACAAACTGTGCTCATCGTAATGGACCCAAGAATCCATCTTGTAGGATGGCAAATTTCCAAATGTCCCACTAGAGTCAAATGCATGAGTCTTTGGAAGGTTAAGGTGAAAAAAACAAAAAGGTAAATTATATTTAACACTTAATAAATTTTTACTCATAAATTAGTTAACACTCAATTTGAAAATATTTTTCCTTTTAGAATTGATTTGATTTAGCAAATAAAATATTGTGTTAGGAACACATTTTGAATTTAAAAATTGAATTGATTTAATTTAAGAAAAATATCAAGTTTGGCAATGTTAATAAGAAATAAAAAAGATAATAAATATGATATAAAATGATACATTTGTCTACTTACTTTAATTACCTAAGAAAATAATGAATTCTTACCAAATTCTATCGTTTTGGATTAGATTTGAAGTTATATAAAATTCTAAAATTTAAGTTATGAAATAATCTGAAATCTAATTCACAAAATTTTATTTTAATCCCAAACATAAGAGTTGATAAGAATTCTCATGAAATAAAATCAAATTTTATCAAATCCATCATTTCAAACGAAGTGAAATTAAAAGTGGTTTACGTAAATCCTTTTTTCCCTATTTATTCTTGTCACATGCAATGTTTTTTATAAGATTATATAAAAATCTTTCTTTACAATTTCAAACTATGTAACATTAAGAGACATTTTATCATTTTTATCTGTTCTACTTAAATTAACTCACTCTTCTATACTAGTACTTTCCAAAGTTTATGTTAGATATGATTAAACTATCTCAAACGGTCTTTTTTCAACTTTTCTTCTGTCATTAACGACGCTACTATTTTTTTATTTCGGATATATTCATTTTATATCCTTACTTTTTTCTTATATTACCACACATTCATCTTTACATCTTGATTTTCACTGCACTTATCTCCTGAGAATGTTGCTCATTGTGGTCGAACAATCTGTTCCATAAAATATAATTAGTTTTATGATTATTTTACATTATTTTTCAATTTAATATGTATTCCTCGACCATGGAGACCACCCGAAACACTTCTT
>JAVXUM010000023.1:19407155-19417174 GCA_035590655.1 Pouteria glomerata
TCTAAACCACAATGAACTCTAATTCACTTTAACGAAACCAAACTAATTCCATTAATCTCATTTATGCTAAGGGCCAGAGTATCATAAGTGTAGTCATTTTTGTGGTTGGATAAATGTATAGTTGAAAATAGAGGCTTATGAAAATTGTATGTATGTTGGATATTGGATGGAAACGGCCTAAGGGCCAAAAATGTATATTTTGGGAGATGTATATTTATTTTACCTCTTTGGAAATGTAATGGCCTTAAGGCCCCTTTATGGAACTTATGAATTTTAATTGGCTTCTAGTTTCAAAACTATCACTTGATACTAGTGACAGGATGAGAATGTATGATTTGGTGGATGTTAGATTGGTAGTTGTACATTATATACAGGGTTATGTTGTTACAGGTGCAGATTTTAAACAATTTAGTCCTTAATATAGCAGGGGAGGTTTTGTGGGTCCGTTGTGTAACCGCAGTGTTGCTCTGATATTATTAACCCAGTTCTCATGTTGTGTTTGTCTTTTACTCACCCCCCGGGTCCCCGGGCTCGGGGCTTGACAAAAGCTCTGGCCTTACCCCTTTAATTTTTTTCAACAATTTTGACAACTCATTTGACCTTTGCTCAAGTAGTCGGCCCATTTTATGATGCCAACACTGCCATGGTATTAGGCCAAAAAGACTTATAGTTCCTCAGCTGCCACCTTCTTTTCATCGAATCCTAATCCTATAGGGGAATGGCGGTTTTAATCTCAGCTTAATGGTTAAAATTAATAGGTTGTAGACGAAAGAACTATATTGCAACTTGACTGGAAGTACGAGGATTTAACTGTCACAATTGAAACTAGTAGGACCAAAGTAAGACTGAGGGCAACGTGTAGGGGTAATTTTTGTACTTTACCCTAAAACAAAAGATAATAAATATACTCCAAAAATTATTCATAATAATTATATCGTCAAATGTCTCACAATAAAACAATAATTAATTTAAATGTATCATATCTGTCAGTGATAAAAATGTCTCAACACACAATTCATCACTATTTTTCATTTATCAAATACTATCATCATCATCATGATGCTCAAACTGGCTCTTTCATGATATACTAGTATTTGCTTGTGCCTAAAGGCATGTAAACAAAAAAATATGTAAGATCAAATTTAAAATTAAAAAAATATTAAATAACCTGTAAAAATAAAAATCACTAATCAAAAGAAATTAATTATTAGTTTCCTTGAAACAAGTAAAGAAAAAATGACAGTATGAAACAAAAATAAAACATGAAAGAAGAAATTAGAAGCTTGAACAAATAGGTATATTCAGAGGATATTTGTATTTTTACATAACCTAAACCTAACTATACTATCTTTTTTCCATAAAATGATTATAAGAATTAATGGCTAAAAACGATTTCATTGGATTTACAATTAATGGCTAAATAAAAGAGAAGAGTGTCTTGCACCTGCCTTCTACATTTAAAAGCTAGATTTAAAATAACTAATTTGTGAATGGAATCTGTATAACACAAAAAGACAAAAAAAATTTATATAAAAAGAAATACAAGAGTATGAAAAAGAACACTATTTATTATATAAGTGCTTAAAGAATAGGTAAAAAATGAAATCATACCAAAGTAATGCAAACATATAATGTAGAAAAAAAAAATCAAGTGTCCAAAATTACACTACTTCCATAAATTTTTAAAACAAAAAAAATCCACAATAAATTGAATTTTTATTGTAATGGTGTAGAGAATGAATAAAAGAGACTTATAAATCAAATATAATTAATAATTAGGCCCCCAATCACTTATACAACAACTTTTGAATTAATTATAAATTATATAAGCAATAGATGCTAAAAAACATTGTTGTTTATTTTGAAAAGCTATCTTCCAAAAAATTGCCACCATGTAATATAGGGTGCAAGCCTCATATGCCTAAAATAATACCAAATTTGAACCAAGTCATATGCCATCTATTGGAAAAATACTATTTATGGTTTTTGTTATCCTGAATAAAATCAATGGCCTGAAGATACGAAAATGTTATCATTTTTTTTTGCATTGTCCTAAAAAAAATAATAAATATACAAAGAAAAATCTAAAGAAGTTTGATTATACTGTAAAAAGTATAATCATAAGCTTTAACTTAAGGATTATTATGTGAATTTATTTTTAAGTGAATGAAAATGTGAGTTTAATTGCATTAATGGAGGTTATGTTTGATTTACAGGTATTTGAGTAGAAAATGACAGAAATTGGACCAAAAGAGATTAAGTAAGCAAAGTGGTTTGAACACTTGCTCAAACTGTAGTTTGTTTGAACACTAGTTCTAACCATAGAAGGTGCAAAAGATGAAAAATTGCAAAATTTTCCTAAGTGTGAAGATTATGTTTGAACAATTGTTCGAACCATGTATTGTTCAAGCCTGAGTTAGTACAACAGAAGGTGGTGCAAAAAAAGAAGATGAAAAAAATTCTAAGGAAATCTTGTTCGAACCCATGTTTGAACCACAGTTGGTTTGAACCATTGTTCAAACACTAGTGAAGATGCCAAGGTCCAGATGAAGAAAAATGGCTAAGTTTAAGAAATCTGTTCGAACCTTGGTTTGAACCAACAACCTTGTTCGAACATTGATCGAACCAACCTGCAATTTCGGGAATTTTTGCAATTCTACTATAATTTAGAAGGGTAATTTGGTACTTTTTATGTATGCCATAAATATGCAAGAATTGGATGATGCAGAGAGATACACACTTTGTAGAGAGGATTGGGGGTTTCTGTCCAATTTCTCAATTAGGGTTTAATTTCTTTTGTAGTTTTTATTTTTTTTTCTTCTTCAATTTCTTATGTTTTAGAGTAGATCAAGGCAAAGGATCTTATGACCCTTGAAGATTTTCTTGTAATTGATTCAATTGAGGTACTATTTACAATTCAATTCTAATTTTCACATGTTTAGATGTTGATTGGTTGATTTTCCTTTAATCCTTGGTTTGTATGCAATTTCTACCTTGCTTTTTCATGCTCCACATGTTTACTACTTGTTAGAAATAGTATGCATGCTAAGTGTTTGATAGAATGTCTCAATGAGTGATTTATATCTAAACCTTCATGTTCACACGCTTTTCTAAACCTTGTATGCATACCAAGTGCTTATATACATGGTGCTTGTGTTGAGTTTGAGTACATGTTAGGCCTTTGTTAGAAAACTTATATTCCCAGATCAATTATGCATATTATGTGTATTTGGTGCTATGTTTCCCCAAGTGATCTAGCAAGGTGGACTTCATTTCTCTAAATCAACCCACCTTGTGATGGTTTGCTTAGATACATATAGGTAGACATGTTCACCCTTTAAATTGATTCAATTGCATGATGATTAGATGGGTTAGCCTTGATCCCTAGCCCTCTTTAATTTCATAGATTTTCATTCTTTTTCATTAGAAATTATTTTAATTCAATTTTTATTCATTTTAAATTAGGTTCAATTGCCACCTCCCAACTGTTTGACAAAATGCCTAGGTAAGGTTCATTTTCAAACTTCAAACCTATTTTCTTTGATTTTTCTTGTGTGACACCTATTAAATAAAAGAAAAAGAATTGTGAGTTAACAACGCCTCTCCCTGTGGTTATGATCGGTACTTCACTGTTATAAATTTAAATTGCTACATCAAACTCTCTTACACTTGGGGTGTAAATCCACAATGAGAAACGACAAGCAAAGTTCAACAACCCACAATAAACATTTGCATAGAAAAACTAAAGTATCAAAAATGATTCTTCTTCTATAATCCATGCATGAAAAATGTAATATTACTATTTACAATTTGGCTTGTACTTCTCCATTTTAGATGATAAATGAGCTCTTCTATTTTCTTATTCATTTTTTTATACACGATTGCGCACGTAACAATGATTCATTTTCTTATATATATATATCATTCTATAGGTTTTGTTTTTGGTACTTAAGAGTAAATAAGAAAGTAAAAAAGTTTAAAGGGATAGGAGATGGAATAGATCAATGTACTTACTCCCAAGTAATTGGATTAGATCTTGTCTAGTTAAGTTGGGAAGTAGAACAATGAATAGAATTGTGATGCAAAACCTAGTGCACTTGAACAATGAAATGACTGTAATGTATTTCTTCGCCTAAAAATTGGTATAGCCAAGGCATATATATAATCATCTAGTCAATGCATGTATACAATATGCAATATTAGCTCAAGACCTTGTAGCTGAAATAGCAACAAAAATAGCCACAATGGAGGGAAGAAAAAAGAAAAAGAAAAAGAAAAAGAAGTCTCCATTAGTGCCCACTCTAGAAGCAGATTAAAATTTGTAAAGCACAAATTGTATCAAAATATTTAATAGAGAGAATTCATATCAGATGATAAACCACTTCGTCTTTATAGAAGAACAACTTCTTATGTGCCTTTCTTTTAATAGACTCTCAACATGATTTGTGGCTTTAACAATTACAATATCCAACTCCTACAAATCGGCTATGTAGTTTATTGAGAGTTGCAATAAACTAGTGAGAGTTCTGAGTTACCACAAAAAAATCTAAATTCATTTTTAAAATCTTCCACTGGAATGATAATCCAATTCTCAAATAGCCATCAATGTAAAAACTTATGTTTAATTGTACTTTAACTTGAATTTGAGCATATACATTAACAACAAACACCATACTATCATCAATACAAAAGTTCTTCAATACATATATAATATATATGATACCAAAGTCTTTTCAGTGATCATAGATTAAATTATGAGATCATAGAAACACTTACAGTAATAAATAAGGATATTCAATCACAAAATCAACCTAAAACGCAAACTTAAACTCTATTAGTACAAAAGCAAACATATCCATGTCAAAATCAAGCTAAAATGATATATAAAACTAATCAGAACATTAACAACTTGGTATTTACATTGGTATTTCTAACCAAGAAATATGGAAATCGTGGTAGCATATTCATTTTGATTCTCTAATATCAAAAATGTGTTCACCTAACTCTTCTTATTTATTTCTCTTCCTATAATTACCTAAAAATTTGTAACCCTTTATCTTAACCATCAAAAGAATAAATTTTCCAACAAATGAAATGTTAAAAGCTTTTTACCTTAATTGTTTGGTTTTGATTTCTGAAAAAAATAAAATAAAAAAATAAAAAATCATACCTAAAATAGGTTTCTTTTATGTATTTGTAGGTAGACAAGGCTCAAGCACTTCCAATAGCTACCAAGCATAACTTCTCAACTCTTCATGGAAAGATCAACTCCCTAAAGTACTGTGCTTCTAAAAGATTTGTCTGTTACAAACTCAAAACCTCTACTTCTAAATAGTAAATAGAAAGGAAAATATTACAAAACTCAAGTTCAAGTCTCACAGTAACGAAATTCACTTCAAAATAGGTCGTCAACATAGTTCATTATAGAAAATGAGAGATCCTACCCATAACAAAGCTTGGCAGCATAGCTATCACTCAGTCATAACATGCTTGTTTTTACTAGCTTTAGGCTTCTAATCATTCGGTTTCTGCTCCTTAATTTTCTTATACTTCCAAAAATTAAACATAAATGTTAGGAATACCTAATAAAAAGATAAATAAATACAAAATTATTTGTGCTTTCATCATTGGAAAGAATTCTATAAAAGGTGTGATTATCCAACAACGGTCATCAGATGTAGAGCATTTAATTTAAGCTATTAAACATATATATATATATATTTTTATAAATAGAGAATTTTATTATTGAGATCAATGTATGAACTTGGCGGGTAATGTTCCAACTTATGAACTTTGAGGTGGATGTTCCAATCCTACTCTCCAAGAGTGTTCTTAAAGATAGATAAAGCATGAATCATGCCCCAATCCTACCAAAAAAATCCCAAAAAAAAAAAAATTGAAATTGTTGCCAACAAAGTTTTAGATGTATGTTTAATAATAAATCTAGAACAATTTAAAGCAATTTCATGTCAAGAAAATTATTGAGAATTTACAACTACTATCAAATCCAATGAAATGCATTAATTCGAAAGAATAAGGCCAAAAATTGAAAACCATATGGTAGCTTATTTTCATTTGGGCACATATAAGTGTTGCTCAGATCACAACACACATTAATGTTGTCAATTAAACAAAATCCTAAACGAATAAGAAGTCTTACTCTTACAAAGTCTTGTTCTCAAGAGGAGAGTATAATTGTAATTGTTTTCAAGAAGCCAAACAAAGAAAATAGTTACATCTAAAACCAAAAGGAACTCAAACAAAACCTAGACATTGCCACAAAACCTCGTAAAGAATCAATATATTAAATTTATATGCAAACATACAATGCTAGTATACAGTTAGGATCCGTTTGGCAATTGAGAAAGAAAGAAAAAAATGAATAAGAAAGGGGGAAATCAATTTTTAAATCCTAAAAGCTACTCAAAACCTCCATTCAATTGCGCCTCTCTCCAACCATTTCAATTTATTTAGGCCATTCTCCAATTCCAATTTCCATTTCCTCCACTTAGTTTTCTAAACAACCAAATACAATGTAAAAAAAAAAAAAAAAACATTAGAAGTCAAACCACATGTCAGATATAACATCTGTAAAAGTTATAAAAGTACATAAATATAATATGAAAATAAGATCTGATAGGGACAATGTGAGAGGGAAGAAGGGGAAACCTGTGAGGCTTTGACGAAGGTCTTGCTATACTCTATGGACAACTCATCAAAGGTCATTGGTGCTAGATTGACTTACTGTGACTACTCCAATTCCATTTTTTTACTTTTTTTCTCTCTCTCTTTCTTCCCCAAATTCCTAAGTTAATATAAATAAAATTTAGAGTTATTAGGTTTTAATGAGAGAGAGAAAGAGAAAAAAAATTAATTACAAAGGAAGTGAGTTACAAGGGAAGTAATGTATTTTTAAACCATTAATGCTGTTGGCGGCAGTACTGTCAATTAAGAGGCCATGGTCATCAGAGAAAGAGAAAATAGCATGTGGTAAAGTTGGGGCTTGCCACCATTGTGCCATTGGTGACTTTGCTGTCAATTAATTGAGAAGCGAAAGGCATGATTGTGAAAGAAAGAGCAATGAGCTGTTGAATTGGGGTAGGTTTATGTGAAAAAGGCTAAAAATAATCTCAACCATTGATTGATATGATAATAAATCTCAACCATTGATGACAGGTCATATTTTCAAAACACTGACCTAATTTGTTATACAGATACGCATAATAACCAATTTTTAAACAATAATGTAGCACACATTTGGCCTAAAATACCTATGAGTTAAGCACCAATAATGAACAGTGGCTTTATTAGTATATCTCATTGGTCCTATCTGACCTTGTCACACATTTTTATTTTTAGGCCCCATATGGCCATAATCTAAGTGTAATGCACACAATTTATACTAATATGCAATAATATTTTTTTATTCTTAAATAAAACTATTACTTCTCAGATTTATTGTTTCATAAATAACCATAATTTACCATTAATACAAATAATTTATAAAAAGTCAACATTCCCTATTAACATAAATAATTAATAGAAATAATAAAATAAAATTTATTAGTTCACATTAATATTTATTTTTAAGTTTAACACATCCACTTGAATAACAAATATTCTGAGAAAATAAAGCTATTGAGGTGATTGTTGCTGATTATTCTCGGGTCTTAATTTTAACTTAAACAAATTATACAAATCCTCGTTGGTTTCCATTCTCCTCATAATATTTTTCTTACTGTTTTCTTCTCACTGTTTTTCTTTCCTTACTGTTTTTCTTATTTTACTCCTTATACATCTAATATATATAACTCCAAGTAGGTAAATAGTCCACCACCTTTACTTATTTCATCATTTTCTTTTATATATATGTATTGCAAACTGGCTCTCGCAACACTTACACACCTACACACACTTATATACCATATATGTTAGCCACCTACTAACTTAGGCCCACCCTTTAACTAAGCTAACTTAATTAATCTATTAATTAATTTACATTAAGACTAGATAAATCTTAGAATTATTATAATAATAAAAATTTAAATAATACCAAATTAATGCAATTAATACTTCAAAGCATAAAATTAAAATTATATTAAGAATGCATTTCAAAAATAATAAAAATTTAGGATGTCACATTATCAAACTACACCTCTCCGATCAATAGGGAAAACACCATTTTTTTAGGTAACCCGAAACCTTTACCAATTTATTTTGACTAGCGTACGAGACAGAAACAGTCATACCACTAGAGATTGGCATACCTACCACTCGGACCCTCACATTTTTGTAGGAAAATAATGATGCAGCACTTAACTTATACTTCTTAGAAGAGAAAATTGAGCATACTCAAATTCGGATGTCCACTTATCAACAACTTAAAAAGGCACGAATTGACATATTCAGGTAAGATCTTTCAACATAGGTGACCTCGTTCTCAGGAAAGTCATGTTATCTACTAGAAACCCTATTAATGGTATGCTCGGTCCTAATTGGGAAGGTCCCTACAAAGTCACTAAGGTGGTTGATAATGGAGCCTATCATCTAGAGAATATGGAAGAAAGACAAATTACGAGGCCATAGAATGTCACTAACCTGAGAATTATTACCACTAAATACATTATAAACATGCAAAACATGCAACTATGAATGATAAGTTGATTGTACAGTAAAACATACAATTTAGTCTCCTAAATGAGTATTTTTGGCCCACTTGATATTAATAAATACATTAAATTGTTAGATATTATAATTTAAGGAAGTTTTGAACTTGCTTGGTAGGAAATTCAACTAAAGGGCATGAAAAGAGACAAATGAAGTAGCAGAACTCAAGCTAGTCTAGACAGTTGTCCAAATAAACCTCCGTGTAAATAGCAATGCAAACAACAGTAGCATAGTTTGAAATTTTTAAGGATAATTTAGCTAAGCATAAAGCTTTGTATGGGCCCCTATTCCAACAATAGTTTAAACAATAGATACCTGACATTAAGTTCAAGTAAAAGATATTCTAAGTCCTAAAATCCCATCTGGACAAACCCATGTTCAAACAGTTGTGCACACAATAGAGAGCTATGATGATTTGTGAAATTGAAAATATTCTATGTATGGAAGACCTTGTGCAAACCCTCTATTTTTAACAAGGGTATTATTATAGTTATCATTGTTTGAGCTCAGATATAAAGTGTAGGAGTAACTTAAGAAAGCGGTTTAGTTCTCATTTTTACATAGATATATAGTCCGGAGTTTAGAGAGAGAATATTGATCTTATTTGTTTCCTAGGAAAATATCATTTTCTTTCTTAATTTCCTTATGAACTATGCTTACATTCAATACAAGCTTTCATTATCTTTCAATTATAAGTGAGTAATTCCATATCTTGGATTCAAATCAATAATAGTAGATGAATTGTATGGACTTTCAGGGTGACGTGGGCTTCAACTTTCTATTTCTATACTTCAAGGTTTAATTGATTATTGAATTGATTTCATTATTGAATGCTAGTTGCAATCCTAATCGAACTTTAAATTTGTATAATTCATGATTAAAATATATGATTTCTCATTAGAATTCTCATACATTTCTCAAGGAATTGTATGTGGATGTTAAGTTATATTTCTTATATTACAATTATGGATTATGCATATTAGGTGCTTGATTTGAGGTTTCAACCAAGAATTTGTGTTTCATTTCAATGTCAATTCAAATTTCATTTGTTCCAATTTGATCTTCATTTTATAAAAACTTTCAATTAATTCTTTTAAGTTTAGATTGAGTTATTTTGATTCCTTGAATTTCCATATAATTCACTACTTATTTAGTGTAATACCCTAACTTTTTGAATGAATATATTATGACTTAATGTATTTTGGAGGTCATTAGGTAATTAGGTTATTAGACTTATTCTAGAAGGTAGTTTTGATTAGAGAGGGGGAAACTAACACCATGAATGGAGTAAAGGTAAACTAAGTCAACATTGGTTCAAAGTTTGGTGGTTTAAGTGCTTAGAATTAATTTAA
>JAVXUM010000023.1:19463507-19489005 GCA_035590655.1 Pouteria glomerata
TGGGCTAAGGCAAGGGAGATTCCCCTTCCAGTGAATCTCAAGATGCCGAGCTTCATGGATATGTTATGAGTTCTTCATTTATCTATTTCATTTGTCATTGATTTACATTAGAACTCATTGAATCAAGATCCGATTCAAAGTTGGTTTGTATATCTTATTGAGAAGTTCATAGGTGTTGCTTAAGTTAGAACTCCCATTGCAAATGTTGTATGGGTGTTGCTAGAATTAGAACATCTATAGTCCTTAAAATAGGTTATGCACATTGATTGTGGATCCATGGTTTGTTTCAATTGAAAAGAATTTTCTCCAAACTTCATTGCAAGTTAAATAGGTAATTTGAAAACTCTAGGCATCTGAGATGATTTGGATTGGGGGATTAAACTTGTCTTACCCATTTTTCCATTAATTACTAGTTTAAATCAATTATCATTTCTCAGCATTTCTTTAAAATCAAACACCATTCCAAACCAGATTTTATTTTCTGTTTTAAATTCATGTGGGTTGTGTGCTTTGTCAATCTCTTCCATTAGAATCAATTCTTACCATTGCACAAAAGGTCCCTGTGGAAGATGACTCGGTTCTTACCGATTTAAATTTTGCTACAACAATCCCTTGCACTTGGGGGAATCTCACTTAATCCTCTTCACTCACTGATTTTAGTTTTTGGTTTATGTTTTAGGGTGAAGCAATTAAGGAGAACAAGCAACTAGGTCGACTAAAATCTCGAGAATACAAGTCATTCAATTGTACCTTCAACTCCTTTAACTCAGCTGGTGCCATACGATACGATGTTACCGAAATAAGCACCACCTCCGGTACAAGATCTATATAAAATTCAATCTTCCTTTGTGGAGGCAACTCCCATAACTCATCCAAAAATATATCCTCATACTCACAGACAACCCTAAGAAGAAAATGTCTGGAGTCCTTGTTTAACCTTAAACTAGCAAGTAACTTTGAAAACTTTCCAACACACCTCGTGTCAAGAATAGAGAAGGCAACACTGCCCTTGCCTCTCCCAAATCTTAACAACCGTGCCGTTAAGTAGAATAGCAATCACCAACTTACGATGACAATCAATCGTCACCCGATAAGTGGACGGTCAATCCATCCCCAAATTAACATCAATTTATTCATCTTCAAAACCCTCAAATTGATCTACAGCTGAATAACACCCAATTGTAGAACACAATCCCTAAAATTCCAAGTCACTAATGAACCACTACCCATCGAAAAATCCACATGCCTTGGCTCTTCGAGCCTTTCGAATTCAAATCCAAAAGCTTTACCATTCTCATAATTTCCTATAACTACCATTTCGATATTAGAACCATCTTTGAACAATTTGTAAATCTCATGTTTAGGCTCGTCGAGCCATTATCAATTCTCTAAATTTACCGTTAATTAAAATGTCCCACCAAACTTTCACACTAACCCCTAACATGGTTACAACTTAAGCAAAAATCCTGGTCCTTGCCGTATCCACAAACAACCATAACACAAGATATCGTGATTTTTAAATTTTAACTCACATAATAGACGCTAAAAAACTCAGTAAAACACAGCAAAAACGCGTAAGCTTTACTACCCAAGACCCAAAGTTTTTGCAACCTAGAGCACTGATACCATATTGTCACGCCCCTAACATAATTGTCCGGGATGGACGATATGGGAATATAGGAATTAATAAAAGTAAATAAAACCTGTACCAAAATCTATTCACAATATCATAATCATAATCAGAGTATCTAACAATTGTCCCTTATTTCCATATTAAATAAATACATCATAATACATCGTCATCATAAACATAAATGTTACCACACCCCGGTGACATTAACTAAAATTTATGTAATTGTAATAAACATCCATATCGGGCCCTCACTCTTGGCCACATAATTAATACACCAATAGCCAAATTCTCATTTAAGAGAATACCCACAATCATTATCATCCACAGTATAGACTGGAGTTGGGCCACTCATAAGCTGCATACATATCTCACCTCGGGAATCAGGTCTTCGTAGCTCTTAATTTAATATCTAGTGCTCACAAACAATTCATTATCATTATAAATAATCATCTCAATTTCTCAACATGTAACAACTATCCATGTAATCTTAAGCCAAGAATATGATGGAATGCAATACCCATGCATGTTCACAATCTTCATTTACTTTAACCTTTTTCTAAGATAGGTGACACTTAATCAAGCACGCGGGGTCACCAACCATACCGTTTCCAGCGCTGACGGAAAATGCATATATATCTCATATAATATCACACGTGGGGAACCGTGATACACCCCCACGGTGTAAGACTCAGAGAAATCGAGTTACACTCCCTGGCCTTTCCGTTAGAGAACCGAGTTACACCTCTAGTCGGGCATCCACCTATCCCAGGCAAGCATCCAATTATTCCAAGCAAGTATGACTCAGGGGAGCTGAGCACCCCTTGGCCCTTTCGCTAGAGACCCGAGTTACATCTCTAGTCAAGCATTCGCCTATCCCAGGCAGGCAACCGACTGCAGTCCAGGAAAATATCAAATCTATATATCTGATATTAATGTCCCAATTCATATGACTAAACTTTAGTCATATATATATCAACTGGGGATCACCCGGTATTTTCAAAATCTCATTTTATCGTTTTTCTCAAATTCATGAATTCCCTCAATATATACAACCCGTGCCTCGGCATGTCAACATGCAATCATGGAACTCTCGGTCAATGCATAATCATAATACAATCGGATGAAACCAACCCCAGCCCCAAGGCACATGATATGCTTAATCATGGAACTAAATATTAACTCCATATAAAAACACAATTACATCCGTCTTTAAGATAATTGGAGCTCCATTTTATCATTTTAAACCTTCCATAAACCAAGTCGGGGCCAAAACACATACCTAAAAGGCAAAAGAAAGCAATATGGCCTAAACCAAGTCTTGGCCATCCGGACGCTAAATTGGACCGTCCGGGCGCCAGACCCCAAAGTGCCTAACTCCGTCCGTTTAACCCAAATCTGGCCCCAGTATGTTTATTCCCACTTCCTTTTCCACAATCACTCATATAGAAATGTTCATATACGTTAATCTTATGTTTCTATACTTTCAATTTTAGAAATAACTCAAAGATATGCAAGAATTTCACGTATATATGCATGAATATATACACAACTATATATACACACACACATATATATATCATTATTTTCACATTTCACTAAATCATGCATATAAATATACCAAAACGATCTCTATGACGTCTAGAACCCAAATCTAAGTCCCACATACCTTAAATCCGAAGAGAAATGGAGAAAAATTGAGAAAATCATTTTGAACTCTGAACTTCAAGCTTTGATTACTTCCTCCTTGATTCGAATCATGAGAAATAGACTGCACCACGTCGATCACCACGTTGAAATCTCCCTAAATCGACCAATCTTCAACTCTGGATCTCTCTCTCATCTCTTTCCCTCTCTCCTCTCTCTTTCTCTTTTTTCTCTCTCTCTCTCCTCGTCCTTCTCCTGGCAACCAACCCAAAAAAGAAAAAAAAATGAAAAAAATGAAAAAAGAAGAAATGGCTGGGTCCTTAGTTTAGTTTGTCCAATTCAACGTTACTTCGGGCCAAACTAGGTCCAGTAAAAATACAATAATCCACTTAAGCTTAATATAAATATTTTATTTACCTAAAATAATACATAAATATTCTAATTTAAAATACCGGGTGTTACATAAGACGTCAGGAAATAGAAGATTGTTTTAGGTTTCAGAAGATGGCTTTCAACGGCAAGCAGATGTCATCTTTAAACCAACAAATGGAGAGAGGTTGGACATCACATGTGTTATTAGTTTGATAATAATTAAGTTTGAATTATTGAATTAAAATTTAATGATGTAAAATATAAATATGTTTAGATTGTTGAATTTTAGCTCAGCAACTTAAAACTTAGTTGTGATCGAGTTGACAGTATGCGTGCTGTTTGTCCCCGAATTTCTTTTGAAATATCTGTTTTAGTTCATATATTATATGGGTAAAATTTAAAAATTAATGAAACTTTAATTTCGATAAAACTTTTTTAATTTCTTAAGATACTTTTTAGCATCTTATTAAATTTAAATTTTAAATCAAATTATTTACAAAAATTACTCTAATCAAACTTTTTTATAAATTTTAAATTTTTAACAGCTATATTATTGTACTCTTATACTCTTGAGTAAATTGCACGAAATGATAACTATACAAATTGTGCATGCACACCACTAGCTAGTATAAAATATTGAATAAAAATTTAGAATATATATATATATATATCAAGCCATACACTTTGAGACTTCTACAAATGAAGGAAGAACCATAATTGATATGGAATTTTTTCCGCCTAATCTTTTGAAATTGCTTCAAAATGTCTGCCTAATGTTTTTTCTACCTAACCTTGGTAATTCAAATTGCCTTGTTAATATGGGAACCTACATCACCTCAATTTTAAAACCACTTTTTTTTTTTTTTCTTTTTTGAAAATATGAGAATTTTATATAAAAAGAAAAAAGATTAAACTAAACAAGATGTGACACACGATATTGTATTTCGCCCTTCATCAAAATTTTAGACAATTTTAATAGTTAGACTTAAAGAGTTTGGATGGGTGGTGGTATTTAATTATTCTAGTTTTTTAGGCTAAACTGGACTTAGAATTGTGATTGGACCCGTGTGTTAAACTATGGCCCAAATCCTATTTCTTTTCTCTTTCTTTTACCTCTCTATTTTTCCTCTCCTTTCTCTTTAACTCAAAAGGTTATCATTAAGCAACCATTGAAGTATTGCATAATGAAATTAAACACCATACACTCAAATCTCCTTATAATAACTTAAGTAAAAAGATAGCACTGGAAAGAAATTAATTACATAATCAAACAATTAATTACATATAATCAAATAAAAGTATATATATGCGTATAAGAAAAAAAAAAAAAAAAAAAGGAAGACAGGGAAATAGGTCAGACAATATGAACACGAACTCGGTTCAAGCAAGATTTCCCATCAATCTGGTTGCTTTGTTGAAACTCAAGATATTCCTCGTATCTTATTGGCCGGTAGATTGGACAATTGTTTCCAACTGACTGTTCTGCCGAACTAGGGATGGAATTAGGAATTTAGTAATGGGGAAGTCAATTCTTATAAATTTTAATATTTCTTCTATAATTTTAAAAATGTAATATCAAAATCAAATAGTTTATTTAAGTTTTCAACAAGTAATATAAATAAATAATTAAATATTTAATCATTTGTAGATAAAAAAATTATGAGAATTTATCATTCAATCACATTTCAAAACGTCATTAATATGATTTACAAATCAAACAATATGAAATGAAATATTAAACGAATGAAATATAATTTTAGTAAGACTAGAATAAGATTTATCAAAATATCATGACTAAAAAAATCCTAATACTAATTACTTTTGTTAAATTATTTTGTGTAAAGTATTTAAATCTTATATTTTATTAATGGTCTAACTCAAAAATTATGGTCTAGAGTAAAATATTTGAGGGTGTCATTTAAAAAAGATATATATTTATAAAAATATTTATACTATATATATAATATTTTTTTAATGTAGGGGAGCCAAGGCTCATTTGGTCAAGCCTTGGTTCCGTCTGACACACTAACAACTGTGTCAAGTGGTGGTCCAATCTCCATGGCTATGGATATCCTCGTAGATTTGTCGTTTACAATTGTTTGATGCACATTATTATCGTACTTTCCATTGCTCCATATCTGAAAACCACGTGATAACACAGTAAATCAGAATAAGCACTGGGTGATCCAAATCAGGTCCGGACCTTCGTGGATTGCTGCCTTGACACCGGTGTAGTGCTTGCCAAAGAGCCTCCGATGCTTAAGTTAGCAAGAAAGTAAAGATAATTATCCGGCAGAGTAACAGTAAGGCAAATGTAATAATCTACCTATGCACCGGAGGTGATAGTATTTATATGTATATGCTGAGCCTGCATGGATAATGTGTATATGAGTAGTACAGAATCATACTTACCATTCAATCAGGATTCGCCACGTGTATTCACGGATCCCCATGCTGATATCACTCAATTAATTTTCAAAACTGTTAGTGGGCAGGCCTCGCCCCTGCAGGCGAGAATCACGGGATATTCCAAAGAGTGGCCATACACGTGACCATGACATCAGTATCTTTGTCGTATATAAAAGGATCGGACCAACCCTCCGATCGAGCAATCGGGCTAATCCCCCGATCGGGTGATCGGGCTCGCGCACTACAGATCGGGCACGAACGCTCAATCGGTCTGACGGAACCAATTGGGCCTGTTAGGATATGACTATCAATTGGTTACATCTGTTAAGTCGGTCGGGTCGGTCAAGTCGGTCAAATATAACTATTCGGTCGGGTTCACCCTATCAGATGCCCCTGATTCCTTCGATCACTGAAAGTGGTCGAAAGGAATCCAACTCTTTATGCAAGTTGATCGGTCGGTCGGGTTCACCCTATCAGATGCCCCCGACTCCGTCCGGGAATGTTAGAGCGACCAAAGGATTGAATGGTTTGATCTAGCTATACTTGTTGCATTGAATAATATTGAAGCGATATAAATAAACGTAAAAGTATGTTTACGAAAAAACACAAGGACGGCGCATTTAATGTTCGCGCAGCCAGACAGTTGGGAAGGCGGCGAGTGTACGCTGCCGTTTGACCTTCCCGCCACATGCAACGATTCCATTAGGCAGTGAGTAGATAGTGGAAACGACGACCCATACAAACCGTTAGATATCTTTCCGCGGGAATAGATCTGAGCCGTTGATTTCAAAGTAAGGGTTTTCGAAACAAATAAGGGTTTTCGAATCAAACGGTTCGTTACTGAAACCTTCGTTGCCTGTGCATTCGATAGTTCGCTGTGCTCTCGTCTTCACTGTTTCCTCGTCTTCACTGGGCCCTTCCTCTAGCGCCAGTACCAGTACCAGTACCATTTCATCGGTAAGGGTTTAATTTATCGTTGGTTCCCACTCTATTCCCACTTACTATCGCTTTTATTTCCATGTATTGGCTCCTAAATCGGTGTTTATACTATTACTAGAGTCAACAGACATTCCCCAATCCCATAGGCTTTGTAGGAAACCCTAGATTTATTCGGGCAGTAGTTGGGGGTGTAGTTTTTACTTATTATTCTTACCGTATTAAAGAAACTGTTGTTTCAGTAGCGATGGATAACGCTGAAAGAATCAGCTCATCAAGCACCGGAAGTAGTAGCAGCCATCGAATCGTTGATGCATTCGATCCGGGAATCGAAAAGAGGCGCTCCCGGGTAGTCAGTAGCAGTAGCGAAGAAGAAGAGACTGTTTTCGAAGCGGAGAAAATTAAGTCTACAATTTCTGGGAGGAGGCTCTCAGAAATCGTTAGACAATTTCAACTCCCAGGGGATGTCCATCTAAGGCAGCCGGGAGAACAGGACTCGGCCTGTACACCGAGGGGGGTTGAGATCACCGTTTATGAAGGGGCCCTTATTGGTGGTTTGAGATTCCCCCTTCCCAAAGTCGTACGGGAGGTGTTGAGTCGACTGGATTTAACCCTCGGTCAGATTGCTCCAAACAGCTGGAGGATCTTAATCGGTTGTGCGGTGTTTTGGAAGGCCGCGACCGGAGAAGGACTAACCGCCGATCTCTTTCTACATTTCTATAAAGTAACAGAAAGAGGACCGGGTTGGTGGTACTTCTCCGCCAGGAAACCCGAGTTCAACTTTGTGACCGGGATGTTGAGTTCAAATAAAGGATGGAAGGAAAAGTTTTTCTTCATCCGATGGAGCACCTGGGAGTTCCAGCCATGGGACTCTGAGGAGGACAAAAAGATTAGGGTTCCGCGTGTATGGGGTCAACCGAGTTTAAAGGGTACGTTTAGATTTGAGTCTTCCATTCCTCTTAATTTTAGTCAAACTTCTGAGTCAGCTCAGGGTTTAGTAATCTAACCCCAAGTTTTTTCTTTCGATCAGCTCGGAAGCAAACTGTCCTTCCCTCTTCTCAGAAAAAACTCGTCGAACGAGCCAAACACCACACTGTTCGGGAAGTCCAATTTTTAATTACCAGCGATAACCTTGCTGCCTATCTATTGGGTCCCGAGCCTTCGAAAGAAGCTCTAGAAGCAGAACGTGAGCGGAGTGAGTTTGGTTCCTAGGAAGTGTGAATGTGTTTTGAATTACTGACAGGAGCTAACTTTTATTTGAAATTGGTGCAGATCAATCCTTAGCCGATCCGCAACAAGCTGAACGCGTGGAAATGGCGTTTGATATGACTTACTTGACACGGATGGGTAAGAGGAAGCCATCAAAGGAAGTGGGTGACAAACCGCCCGTTCCAAAGAAAGTGAGGACGACGAAGTCCTCTTCTACTGCTGCTGCCGAGATAGCAAAGCCTCCTCCTCCTCAACCACCTGCGGCAAAAATTACGGAGAGGGAGAAGATCAGGGAACTGCCCCAAGAGTCGGGGTCGAGCGGGACTCTTGAAATCTCGCGTGCCCCCACAAGAATAGAGGTTGGAGGGTCGGGTTCAGAGTCAGGCTCCTCCTCGAGACGAAACCGCGAGGCCAGCAGCGAGTTGGCATGGCAAAGGCTTCTTGCCATAGTCTCGGAGGCCGACCTGACCGCCGTTCGCCGAGACAATAGTTCAGACATGGTTTATGAATATAACCATGAGCTGTTCAGAGTAAGAAACTCCTTTCTCCTTCTGCGTTCCTTTTTTTTATATATATATTTCTTACTCAATTTATGGTGTTATACAGACAATGGTCCGTTCCCTTGCCTCTACTCCAGGCTTGGCAGCACAGAAAAAGCTCTCCACGCCGAAAAGAAAAAAGGTTGAAGCTTTCAAGCTTCAATTTGAAGAAAAAGAAAAAGAATACTTGACGAAGATGGAGGAGCTGAAGGCTGTTGCTGCCGTGGCCAAGGCTGAGAGAGAGGCAGTTATTCGCGAAAACCGCGAATTAAGAGATGACAACAAAGCTATTGGGAATGAACGCAACAGCTTGTGGAGGGAACTCAACGAAACGGCCGATTGCAATGAAGAGCTGGAGAAGAAAGTGGATGATATTTCCGTGCAACTGCAAGAGGCCGGGGAAAAGGCCATTCGAGAGTTCAAAGACTCTGACGACTATCAGGCTGTCCTTTTCCCCGTCTTCGAGCAGGGATACAATCATGCCAAGGCAGAGATCCAGGAGGCCTTCCCCGAGTTTCTCTTGGATAAATTTCAAGCGGCACCAGTTGAAGTTGAAGGTGAGGAGGAGGAAAATGATGAAGGGCAACAGGGAGAACAAGGAGAAGAAAATGTCGAAGAGCCCGGGCCTTCTGAGCAGCCAACCGACGGGAATAATGAACACGAGGCTGACCAGACCTCGGAGCTCGAGACTGCCCAAGGCACCAAATAAGCGGCCTCGCCCTTTGCTTCATTCTTCTTGTATTTTCACTGTATTTGGCTTTTGCTGTTTTTTTTTTTTTTTTTTTTTGAATGTAAAGGACATTGAATTTCACATCAATGAAAGTTTCTTTCCTTTTTATTCTGTCAATCTACTTCTCCTGATTTTGATTTGGCTTACCTACCCCTTTTAATTTATATTTAACAGTAAGCTAACAGTAAAGTTAACAGTAAAGTTAACAAGTCTTGTGGCTCGGGCACCTCGGTCGAGCCTGTTTATTCAACCTTATTCGGGTCTTAACATATTTTTGGACCACACATTTATAATTTTTTTTTTTTTTAATTGAGCTGATATGAACAACGAATAATTAATAGCGAACAAACGAATAACCAAGAATTCAACTGGTTTGCAGAACCAATCAGTTTAACCACAACAGGCTGGTCTAAGTTAAATTAACAAATCATGAATTCATTAATTACCTGGTCATCACTTTGTACCCAATTGATCAAGGAAATAAATTCTTTTTTCCAATTGCATCCATGTCGTCTCGTGGGTCGATCGGTCGTTCTTCATTTAAACGATCGGTCGATCTGTCAGGGATAGATTAATGTCGAGTCGTTATTTTTAAGTCGATCTTCCATGTCGATTTGTCGAACTTTTATTTCATGTCGAATTGCTGTTTTCTCGCGTCGATTTTTCGCGTCGATATTAGGACGGTCTACCGAATTCATTTGTAGATCGTTCGTCGTGGCCTTCATTGTCAAGTCATTCAGTCGCTTTTATGTCGAATCTACTCTGTCGTTTTCTAGTCGATTTATGTGTCCGGGTACATGCTGCCCTGTTGGACTTACGCGTTCCCAGAACACCGGTCAATTACACCAATTAGTAGTAGAATTGTCGTAGCAATGCCTATAGTCGATTTTCCTCATTGTAGATCAATTACTGCACACATAACTGTAGGAAAATTGCCCAATCAGCAAAGGTAAGTATTATTAACCGAAGGAATGCAGTTACAATAATTCAGATGAAATGAAATTAGAAGATTGAAAGTTAAACATAATATCTTCGAAGATGTTCAGCGTGCCATGGATGAGGTAACTCTTTGCCTCCAAGTAGCTTTATTCGGTAGGTCCCCTTTCTGGTGTAGCCGAGGACTTCATACGGTCCCTCCCAGTTCGGGCCCAGTTTGCCTTCTTGTGGATTCCTTGTAGATTGGTTGACTCTCTTCAGTACAAGGTCTCCCACGGCGAACTCTTTCAGTCGGACTTTAGAGTTGTGATACTGGCGCATCCTCTGCTGGTAGGAAGCCATTCGGATTGCTGCCTGTAGTCTCTTCTCCTCTAACAGATCAATCTCCTCATTCATTAATTCTTCATTCTGATCTGGATTGAAATTCAGGGTTCTGTGACTGGGAAGACCAATCTCAACTGGGATCACTGCTTCAGCACCATAGGTGAGTAAGAAGGGAGTCTGCCCTGTTGGGGTTCTCTCAGTTGTTCTATATGCCCAGAGGATGTTCGGAAGCTCATCTGCCCAGAGCCCCTTAGCCTTCTCTAGCTTTGTCTTGATGATCTTGAGGAGAGATCTGTTGGTGACTTCGACCTGACCATTGGCCTGTGGATGCTCAGGTGAGGAATAGTGGTGACTAATCCCCAATTCTTCACACAATTCATTGAACTGCCTCCCTTCAAATTACTTCCCATTATCTGTAATGACCACCCTTGGTATACCGAATCGACACACAATATTCTGCCAAAGGAACTTCCTCATATTCTACTCCGTTATGCTTGGGAGAGCTTCTGCTTCCGCCCATTTTGTGAAATAATCAATGGCGACCACTGCAAATTTCCTCTGCCCCTTGCCAAGCGGTAATGGCCCAACTATGTCAATCCCCCACTGTGCGAACGGCCAAGGGCTTTGGTTAGGCGTTAATTCCTGAGCTGACAGCCTTGGGATATTCGAAAACCTCTGGCACTTATCATATTTCTTCACAAATTCCCGAGTATCAGCTTCCAGAGTAGGCCAGTAATAGCTTGCCCTTAAAACTTTTCCTGCCACCGTACGACTTCCCGAGTGGTTGCCACAGACCCCTTCATGGATTTCTCTCATAACGTAATCAGCCTCTTGATCATTTAGGCATCGTAACAAGGGAGAGCTGTTTCCTCACTTGTAAAGGATTCTATTCATGATCAGGTATCTGCTTACTCTGTGTTGAATCCTCCTTGCTTCATTCTTATCCTCCGGCAGAATATTGTTCTCCAAGTATGCCCTGATTGGCTTTGCCCATTCAGCGTCGTCCTCCATATAGTTAATTTCTGGGGTTTGGATGCTCGGAGAATCAAGTATCTCGATCGGCACTCCATCATGCATATCTCCCGAGAAAGCAATTCTAACCAGTCGGTCGGCCTCCTCATTCTGCTCTCTTGGAATCCTTTCCAGCTGAAACTTTGAAAACTTTCTTGATAAGCTTCTCGCTCTTTTACAATACTCAATCATATGCTCTTCTCTCGCTTCGTACTCCCCTTGCATTTTCTCCACTACTAATTGAGAATCACTGTGCACCTTTATTCGGTCTGCCCCCATTCTCTGGGCCATCCGGAGACCAGCTAGAAGGGCCTCATATTCTGCTACATTATTGGTGGCAGGAAATTAGAATCGGAGAGCATACTGGAACTTACAACCTTCTGGAGAAATAAAAATTATTCCAGCACCACTCGAATTATTAGTTGATGACCCATCAACGATCAGAATCCAGAGATCTTGAATGTCTTCATTGGGGACGGAGTCTTGTGGTGGTGTTGTGAATTCTGCAATAAAGTTCGTCACAGCCTATCCTTTAATTGCAATTCTCGGCCGGTACTGGATATCGAATTGGCTCTGCTCGACTGACCACTTCATCAACCGACCCGAAGTCTCGGGCCTATGCAAAATGTTCTTTAAAGGTTGGTCTGTTAGGACGATGATTGTGTGAGCTTGGAAATAGGCCCTCAGACGCCTTGTCGCAGTTACAAGAGCAAGAACGAGCAACTCCATCTTCGGGTATCTTTCCTCGGCTCCTCACAAGGCCCTGCTGGTGTAGTAAACTGGTTTCTGAAACCCATCTTCCTCTCGGACAAGCGCCGAGCTCACTGCTGTGCATGAGACGGCAAGGTATAAGAATAATTCTTCCCCTGGTGTTGTCCGGCTGAGCAAGGGAACAGATCCCAGATACTCTTTCAATTGCAGGAAGGCCTGCTCACATTCCAGCGTCCAATCGAATGCTTTCCTGAGCACTTTGAAGAAAGGATAGCATTTGTCTGTGGATCTAGAAATGAACCTGTTCAGGGCTAACACTCTTCCCGCCAATTTCTGAACCTCTTTCGTTGTTCAAGGTGGCTGCATCTCCATAATTGCTCTAATCTTCTCCGAATTTGCCTCAATTCCTCGGCTGGACACCATGAATCCAAGGAATTTTTCGGACGCTGCCCCGAATGCACATTTGGCAGGATTCAGCTTCATGTCATACTTTCTCAGAGTGTTGAAGGTTTCTTGCAAATCTTCTACATGGGAGCTAGCCTTCTTACTTTTTACCAGCATATCATCCACATAGACCTCCACATTTCGTCCAATTTGTCCTCTGAATATCCTATTCATTAACCTCTGATAGGTTGCCCCGGCGTTCTTTAATCCGAAAGGCATGACATTATAGCAGTACAGCCCTCGATCGGTGATGAATGCGGTGTGGTCCTGATCATGTTCAGCCATCTTTATTTGGTTATACCCAGAAAATGCATCCATGAAAGTCAACATCTCGTGGCCAGCCGTTGAGTCGACCAGCAAATCAATGGATGGCAAGGGAAAACTGTCATTTGGGCATGCTTTATTCAAATCGGTGAAGTCCACACACATCCTCCACTTGTTGTTAGACTTTTTCACCATCACCACATTGGACAACCAAGTAGGATAATGTACTTCCCGAATGAATTTCGCTTTTATTAATTTTTCCACTTCCTCGGCAATTACCTTATTTCTTTCTGGGCAAAAAACTCTTCTCTTCTGCTTTATTGGCCGAGTAGTCGGATAAATGTTGAGGTGATGGGAAATCACGCTTGTACTTATTCCTGGCATGTCCTCGTGAGACCAAGCGAAGACATCCAAATTATTCATTAAGAAACCCTTTATTTCCATTTTCAGGGGCTTGGGTGTCTCTGCCCCCATTTTATTATTCTTCTCTGGTCGGGAGAACCCACTTTCAGATCTTCCATCTTTCCTTCTGGCTCCCCTCGCCTTATTTCTTCTTCATCCCGAACCTCAAGCCCATCTATCACCAGGGCTTCTCGTGGGGTTTCTTCTTTCAATGAAGTCATATAGTATTTCCGAGCGACTTTCTGGTCACCTCGTATACATCCAACACCATCTTCGGTCCGGAACTTAACCAGGAGATGGTAGGTAGATGTGATCGCTCGGAATTGATTGAGGGCTGTCCTCCCCAATATTACATTATAGGCCGAGAGACAATCCACTACCAAGAAATTGACCATCTTTGTGGCCTGGTGTGGTCCCTCTCCAAGTGTGACAGGCAGTGTGATCGAACCGAGCGGGACAACTCGGTCTCCCGTGAATCCTACCAAAGGGGAGGACACAGGCTTCAATCGCTCCCGACCGATCTTCATCTTTTTGAACGCCCCCAGTACAGAATGTCCCCTGAGCTCCCGCTATCAACCAAGATTCTCCAGGTCTTGAAGTTGGCAATGATGGCAGAGATAACTAAGGGGTCATCGTGAGACTGGCAAACCTCATTCGCCTCATCATCCGTGAATATTATGGGACAACTATCCCCCTTAACCCTCTTTGTTGGTCGGTCGGCCACATAAATATCTTTCTGCCTGCTCAGATCTCGAGCATATTTTTTCCTGGCCGAGGAAGATTCCCCCCCGGCTGCAAATTCTCCAGATATCACCTTTATTTCTCCGATTGGCTGCTGATTGGGGCTTGCTTGGTCGGGGACTTGCCTCTCAGGATCTTTTCTTCTAGGACTCCGGCGATCAGGGGACCTTCGGTCGGACCTTTTGTTATTGTGGCCCAGAAGGTACCGACCGAGCCTCCCTTGGCGCACAAGTTCTTCTATGCGCCTTTTCAGGTCAAAACAATCTTCTGTGTCATGACCGTGATCCCGATGGTAATGGCAATACTTTGCTTGAGATCGAGTTTTTGCCGGAGCCGCCATTGGTGCCGGCCATCTGAAGTCTGGATAGTGCTGAATCTCTAAAAGCACATTCCCGAGGCTTGTATTCAATGGAGTGTAGGTTGCTTGATCGTCAAATCTCCGGTTGTCAAACCTCCTATCATCAAACCTCTGGCTGTCAAACCTTTGTTCATCAAATCTCTGCGGCCCTCTGTCAGGTCGGGAGTCAAACCTCCTGCTCTTGGAGTCTTTATTGTCTCTGGCATTGCCCGAGTCATTCTGCCTTTTCTTCTCGGGTCTGAAACTTGGTGTTCCCTCGGCATACTTCCTCGCCTTCATTGCATCTTCCACGTTAATGTATTTCTGAGCTCGGAATCGGAGCTTGGCCAGGTCGGAGGGTTGTTTTTTTACCAGAGATGCCATGAACCGGGGCGTCCGCAGCCCACTCATGAAGGCAGTGAGGACAACCTTCTCATCTGCTTCATCAACTTCTAGGATCTCCTTGTTGAATCTTCCCACATAGTTCCTTAGTGGTTCATCTCTCCCCTGTCTGACTATGAGGAGATGAGTGGCAGGTCGTCTCTGCTTTTGTCCGCCGATGAAGTGGCTCACAAAGAGCTTACTGAGCTCAGCAAATGTGGCGACTGTGCCTGGCTTGATCTTTGAAAACCAAGTGCGGGCCGCCCCTTTCAATGTTGTCGGGAAGACACGACATATGATCTCATCCGGATAAGCATGGATGAGCATCAATGTCTTATAAGTCTCAAGGTGGTCCAACGGATTTTGCGATCCATCGAACGGATCTAGTGTCGGCATCCTGAACTTCGCAGGGAGAGGGCAAGCCATCACTGCTTGGGTGAATGGAGAGTCAGTGTTGCCCAGCAAATTCTCCATCGCATTTGGGGCTTTCACTGCTGCCAATACCCCCTCCATCTGGACTTGCATGACTCGGAATTGCTTCTGCCATGGATTGGCTTGAGCATCCCTTGCGCTGGTGGCTTCTCCCCTTGATGCATCTCCATGTTGGTTTGGGAGAATGACAGGTCCAACAGTCCTCTCCCTTCTTCTCGATTCCTCTGGGAGAACATTCTCCCCCACAAATCCAATCCCTGGTGCTGGTGGAATGTCATCAATCCCTCCTCCAACACCAATAGGAATATGAGCCTCTCTGACTCCTCTGGGAGCCCCATTGCCTTCCATAGGTTGCTCCACAACGCCTCAATTATTTGCTCCGTTCCCCTGGGGAACCACAAGAGATGGAGCAACGGCAGCTACAGCTGGAGGTGCAGTATTCATCTGCTGTAGCATCGCCTGGTTCTGGGCCATCAATGTCTGCATGACAGCCATCATTTCCTGCATCTGCCTTTCCATGGCGTTGATCCTTTCATCATTCTGGTTCTCCATTTCAACAGTAGGCTGGGATTGAGTTTGAGTGTTGGTTCCGGATCTTGTTTAGACCATAAAATCAGTAAAAAAGTAGTCGATTCCCACAGACGGCGCCAACTGATAACACAGTAGATCGGGATGAGCACTGGATGATCCAAATCAGGTCCGGGTCGTCGTGGACTGCTATCTTAACATCGGTGTAGTGCCTGCCAAAGAGCCTCCGATGCTTAACTTAGCAAGAAAACAGAGACTATATATATATTCCAGCAGAGTAACAGTAAGGCCAATGTCATCATGTACCTGTGCACCGGAGGTGGTAGTATTTATATGTATATGCTGAGCCTGCATGGATAATGTGCATATGAGTAGTACAGAATCATGCTTACTATTCAATCAGGATTTGCCACGTGTACTCACGGATTCCCATACTGATATAACTTGATTAGTTATCAAAACTGTTAGTGGGCAGGCTTCATCCCTGCAGGTGAGAATCACGGGATATTCCAAAGAGTCGTCATACACGTGACCATGACATCAGTATCTTTGTAGTATATAAAAGGATCAGACCAATCTTCCAATCGGTCGATCGGGCTCGTGTACCTCAGATCGGGCATGAACGTTTGATCGGTCTGATAATGTCAGTTGGGCCCATTCGGGTATGATTTTCAGTCGGTTACATCTTTTCGATCAGTCAGGTCAGTCAAGTATAACTATTCGGTCGGGTTTAACCTATCACTAACCATTCCTATGTTTTATATTATGTTACAGATTCCCCCTTAGCGTGTTAGTGTATTGGTATTCTAAAAGCTCATAGTAACGATCCGACAATCAAAATTGATTTAAATAATTAATACGTATAAGCCTTGATCATCAATCTTAAGCAGGCGTTGATCAAAACAACTGAGTTAAATTAGATCAAAATCAGTTCAGCCTTTAGAAATGTATCAATTGGAATGTGACTTCAACATCTGAATTGTTTAATACCTCCATTGTAATCTATAATGATGATATGAAATATTAATTAGCACTCTAAAATAGTTCATAATGGATTAAGTAATCGGAGTATTTTAAGTACTAATGCAAATAGGGATGTCAATCAAAAGAGCACATAAGGATTCCAGACTCGACCGAACCCGATAAAAACTTGTTGGAAAATACCCTAATGAGATTGGCGTGAGTTTGAATTTAATAGCCGTATGAGTTTAACACGAATTTGGAATTTACCTTTAAGGTACCTATAAATACCCATTTAACATAACATAATATATATTTATATATTTATAATTTAGTCCTAAAATAAAATTACTTAAACTTAGGATATGATCATTTATGAAATTTTGTTATCTTTTACTCTAGGTATATTTATTAGTTACGCTACTCTCAAATATGATTCAAACTTTCTCCTCCTAATCTCATTCTTTGGTTGAAGCTAGTGAACTCTCCTCTATGTAACTGTATTCTACTCTATACTCTACCAGTGCATAGTATCAACACCGCATAGAGGATCTATGCCATTGTCCTCATCGCATGGCCACCCACTGTATAATCTTGATCTATAAGTACTTAAATCTCTCTCTCTCTCTTTTTATATAAATGTGTCTGTATATGTAGAGTTGCTGTTATCTGCATATCTGATTTTTATTTTCAAATTTAATAAAAATATTAATTTTATTAAATAAAAAATATTGATTTTATTAAATAAAAATTCAAAATAATAGTAAGGTATGGATCGATTTAAAGGATATGTTTTGAACAATCTCTTTTATTGTTCTTTTTTGTTATTCTTCAATTTTGCTTTCGTGATTCAATATATATAAGTGCATATGTATACTTGAATTTTGTAGATGTATGTATATGATCAGTGGTTCGCAAGAAGAGTTGTAAGGCTTTGTTTCACGCCTCTTGGGTTTATCATGGTTTTTAATTTAGTATGGCTTTTGTCAAGTTACAAATTTTGTTTATTTGTTGGATGTTTTATTCTTGTTTAATTAAGAAATTTTGCGATTTACGTTATGGTTGTGAAAGAATTAGAATACTATACAATAATAGGTAGTGTAATTAAATAAGTTTTGGATTCCTTTAAAATTCTTTTCTTTAAAAGTAACCCTTATTTTTTGTTTATTTATTAATTTACCTTGTATTAATAGTATTTGTTCCCATGATTTATTTTTATTTTTATTTTTTCATATATTTTTAATTCATTTTTTTTTCTTTTTTTTTTTGGTAAATAATTCATGTTGGATAATAAGAGTGCATTAACAACTTTTTTAATATAATATTATATAATAATATGACATATGGGTAAACAAAATATTGATGCACGCTTAACTGGGTTTCACAAGTTTAGAACATAACGGGTTTGAGATTTCAAATGAAAAAATAAATGGTTTTGGAATAGTAATGTAAACAAAAAATAAACTTATTTGGTAATAAGAATTTACTAATTGGGCAAGTATCCTGCCCATTTATACCCCTAAACCTAAGGAAAATTTTCATACAAAATATAAAATATAGAGTAGTTAATATAATTTTAAAAATTACAATACTACGTTATGTATTTTTATCAAAATTTAAGAGTAATTAATGTAATGTACCCTATTATTAGTTGTAATATTCAATTTAACTAGAAAATATGTCATTGCCATTTCAAAAACTCAAGAGGAGGGTCTTTATAGAGTTTATTTCACCTATACTCACGTGGTTTTCACTTTACATACTTAAATCCTACAAGTTTCATAAACACTTGGATCTCTTGAGATTTGTATTATGTTCACTTAGATTCCTTATATTAGATTTTTCATCAAAAAAATAATTTATGATCAATTCAATACTATGAAATTACATTTATACCATTAGTATTGATAAAAAAATATTTATGTTATAATATGGTGTATCTTTTTCCATATTATATTATAATTAATTTATTAAATTTTTTTGTGAACAAGTTCCATATTAGTATTTTAAATTATTATACTTCACGTTAATATTTTAAATTTATATTATATATAAATTAGTAATTATACATAAATCTTTATTAATAATATAATAAACTAAATATAGAAATAAAAATTATATCATAATTAATTTATTAAATTTTTTTACAAACATTGTCTATATTAGTACTTTCAATTATTATGCTTCAAACTAATTTCTTAAATTTCTATTATATATAAATCAGTAATTATACATATATATATAATTATAATTACTTTTTTTTTTTCCTATTAGTAATCTGATAAAGTAAACATGCGAGATAGAAAAGTTTGGTTTCTGCTTTTCTTCCCCATCTTTTCCATTACTATCTAACAACATTTTACGCAATTTTCATAGTAAGGGCATATAGGTAATTTTATAGTATTGACTTAGTTAAAAGCTACATTTTCCAAACAAAAAAGGTCTAACTGAATGTAATACAAAGTTTAAGAGTCTAGATGGGCATTTATAAAATGTACGTGGTCTAGGTATGTAAAACTAAAATTATAGGAATTGTAGGTGAAATAAATCTTTCTTTATATTGTGGTACTGCTTTTAGTAACTTTTGGTATTTTTTTTATCAAAAGTTACTAATTGTAATTTTTGGTATGTTTGTAAAGTAAGCAGTAATTTTTAACAATTTTTAATAACTTTTAAGTATTTGATAAAAAATTTTAGCAATTTTGATAACTTTTAATAATTTTTGAATTGAATAAATTCATGTAATTAAGAAAAAAAATGACAAAAATTAGCGTTTTATCAAACACTTAAAAAATAAAATTCAATAATTTTTTATTAAAAATTAGATGGAAGTAGGGAGCTAACATCACCCATGATGTTAGCTCGCTGTTAGTCCATGTTGGCCACGCGTTTTATTTCTTTTTTCTTCTTCTTTTGATTGGTTCAAATTGGCGCGCATACTTTATTTTATTTTTTCTTCATTTTGGTTCAAACTGGCAAATAAGGTTGAGTTAACTAATACGACAAAAATATTTTTAAGTTATTGGGCGGTATATTAATTATATTAAATATTAAAATATATAAAAATAAAATTTATTAATGTAATTTAAAATATTATAATAAAAACTCAGTTATCAATATATTTTAAAAATATTTTTAAATAAATAATTTTAAAATATTTTACAATATAATTTATCAAAATAATTAAAAATATTATAATAAAAATTAATTCAGGTAACAATGTATGTTTGTTTGTTAAAATATTTAAAATATAATTAGCCATTATAATTTAGTTTGTTATAATAAAAAAAATATTTTTTTAAAACATTTCAAAGAGAATAACTTAATCTTGTGTTATAGGATACGAAAATAACTCATATGTTATAAGAAATTTTTTTTTTTTTAAATTCAATTTGTAATTGTCTACTTTTTAAATAAAAATTTAATTCAATCAATTTATTAAAATATTTTTACTTTTGCCATAAGAAAGTAGTCTCCATAAGTTTTTTTTTTTTTTTAAATTTAAGTATTAATTTCAGTATTCATGAACGATTATTTTTTAAATAATTATTTTTATATTAATTATCTACTTTTTTTATAATAATTCAAGTAACAATTCTTAAGAAATTTAGAAAAGTCATTTATCAATATAATTTATTTTTTTATAATAGAAAATATTTTTTATATGGGTTTAATGGGACATATGTAGATACTCTAATTTTTACAATAGTTGAATTTTTATATATTATTTTAAATTATATTGATCAATTTTATTTTTAAATAATTTAAAAATATTCACTCAAAAATATTTCAAAATTATATGAGTAACTGAATTTTCATTATAGTATTTTAATTTATGTTAAAAAATTTTATTTTTAAATATTTTAATATTCATTAAATTAATATATTATCCAATAACTCAAAAATATTTTTATTATTTGAACCACGCTCTTACAAAGAATAAAAAGAAATAAAATTGTTCGATTGATTGATGTTGGGGCTTTGTTTGGGAAAAAAATGATAGTTTGACTATTAGTTACTAATTTTTTAGCTTGTCTTAAAATGACTAAAATTACCGTATTACATTTTTATTTTAAACAATGAAAGGGAAAAATATCAAATTAATAAAAAGTTAAAATATAGTTTTTTTTTTTTTTTTTGGGAACTCAAGAGAAAATTTTATTAATGAAGCTAACTAGGTACAAAAGCTTCCCTCATAACTATGTCTGTGAGATCCTGAGGAAAGTTGATAAGGGAGTTTTTCGATGGAAGAGAACCTTTCAAACAATTAGAAGTTAGAAAATGAGTAGCATCGTTTGCTGTTCTCCTACACCAGGAGAAAGACCAGTTGAACAGAGGCTTCCAAGCATGGACATCATTAAGGATGGAGAAGATTTTCCGGAGCTTGCAAGTAGAGTTAGAGTTCATAGTAAAGATGATTACAGAGGCATCACTTTTAAAGATAATATTGTGGAACTCTCAAGATTTGGCTATTGAGCAGGCGACTCGAATGACCCATGCTTTAGTGGCTAAAGCCGAAAGAGTTCAAATTCGGCCATAGTTGATATTCAATGTAACACCCTTTGAATCTCGAACAATTATGGCAAAAGCAGCACTTTGTGTATTAGTGCAATAAGCTCCATCACAGTTAAACTTTAAGTAGTCTTGGGGAGATGATTGCCATGACGAGCTTCTCGAAATTAGGCAAAGCCAAGTGGTTTTTTATTTGCCATTAAGATGGCTTCAAGATAATCATTTGTGGCATGCAAGGCATTTAGAATGGTGTCTGAATAGGAGGGTGGGGTCCCATTGAAAATATGGTTGTTCTTCATCTTTCAAATACTCTAACAAAGATTAACCATAGTTGAGAGGGTTTGGTCCTTTAAGGGATTTTACTTTAGTTCAACTAGTAAATGAAATTCTAAAATCTGTTAGTTATCCCAAACAATCAATCACACAAAATAAATGAAAAGGCAGTATAATAAATGAGAAAACCCACATCAGGAAATTCCAAAAACTTTCACTAAAGATAAGCATTGGTTACAAACTCAAAACTCTCAATAGATCGACTCATCGACTCTATACTCCGTTAACGGTTGCTCAAATTCTCAATTCACTAACTCTTTTAGCGAAATCCTTCTGACTTCTTGAACGGATAATACGAACTCCTTAATAGTTTTGCTAAATTCTCAGTATTCACGAACCACGAACCCAAACTCTTTTAGATCGAACAGGCAAAATCTTAGCTAAGTACTTTAAAATTGTTTCACTCCTTATTGAATGAATGTTCTCTCTGTGTAGAACTCTAGATACGACCAAAGTATATATGTAACAAAGCCTGGGACGTACAAGGCTTGGAAAATAGAACCAGGAGTGCTGGAGTATTAACCCCGCGTGGCCTTCTCACATTTATCCTGCGTTGCACGGTTATTTTGCAAAAATCAGCTCTTGGTTTTTTCTGGCGACAACCTACGACCTTCTAGCGTCATTCCTGTGTTATTGTAATTTTGCTTCTGTTCATCTTTCGCCAGGCTTTTAAAAGTTATTTATCCAACTTTCCTGAGACTTTTATACGTCTACTTGACTTAGTCTAAGAGTTGCAGAACACTTTCTTTGATCATTAATTTGCCAATTTATAATTTTCCAATTTATAATTTTGGCCTTAACAATCTCCCTCTTTGGCAATTCTATGTCAAAACTCAATAAATGAAATTATAATGAAATGACCTTAATTTTAAAGGCCTCAATAAACTATACAATGATCGATATACTTTGATTATTAGACTTGTTTCCTACACATTTAAACAGATTGATCAACACATCATATATAAAAAATTAAAAAATACAAATACAAATGCTAAATAAAGAAGATAAAACCGATCATATATAACATAAATAAGTTCAAAAGTTTTATAATTATTACAATCAGACAATAAACTCTCAATCCATATCTAAGTACAAGAAATACCATTTACTCGTCTTTAGTTAATTTAGTGCATATGGTCATAGGAGTTCTAGCATGTTTACTATTATTGAGCCCAAATTTTTTTAACTAGATTTTTAGCATATTTTGACTGTGAGATGAAAATCCCATTTTCCATTTGTTTAGCTTGAAGACCTAGAAAGAAATTTAGTTCATCTATCATACTCATTTCGAAATTATCTTTCATGTATTAACCAAATTCATAAGCGAATTTAGGAAATGTGATTCAAGGACAATATCATCAACATAAACTTGTGCAACCAATATATGTTTGGAATCCTTACAAATAAATAACATTTTGTCAGCATTACCTCTCATAAACTTGACTCAATTAGAAAAGTAGTAAGTCTCTAATTCCAAGCTCTAGGTTAAGTCTATAGAGAACCTTTTTAAGTTTAAAAACATGATTTGAAAAATATGGATTTACAAATCCCTTAGGTTACTCTACATGGACTTTCTCATTTAAAAAACCATTAAAAAATGCATTTTTAACATTTATTTGAAACAGTTTGGATTTTAAGTAGCAAGCCATAGCAAATAAAATTCTTATAGACTGTAGCCTAGCTACAGGTACAAAGGTTTTGTCAAAGTCAATACCTTTAACTTGGGTATAAGCTTGGGCAACTAACCTAGCTTTATTTCAGTTGATTGTTCTAAATTTATCAGTTTTATTCTTAAAAATCTACTTTGAACCTATAATATTTAAATGTGAAAGACAAGGACCAAGTGACCATACATCATCGCTAACATATTGCCCTAATTCTTCTTGCATAGCATTTAACCAAAATTCATCATTTAAGGCTTCATTCACGTTCTTAGGTTCTATAGTTGAAACATAACATAAATGAGATACCTTATTTTGAAGTTGCCTCCTTGTCCTTAACATCTCTAATAACTTGAGATGCCAGGTGGTTGAGCTTGACTCTTGTGAAAGGTTCTACTTCTTTACTTTTCTCAACATCTCTGGGTGTCTTTTCACTTGCATCAATTGAAACTTCAATTTGTTTAACTACACTAGCCATGGGTATTACTTCTTTATTATTATCCTGTTGAACAGTATGATAAGAATTAGTATCATCAATGATAACATTTATAGATTCTATAATAGCATTAGTTTTTAAATTAAAAACTCTAAAAGCATGACTATTAATGGAATAGCTCAGGAAAATTCTTTCATTGCTTAGGGGGTCAAATTTTCCAAGTTGCTTTTTATCCCTAAAGATAAAGCACTTACTCCCAAAAACTCGAAAATACATCACATTAGACCTCTTACTGTTCCATAGTTCATAGGGTGTCTGTTTAGTTCCAGGTCTAAAATATACCCTATTCACTATGTAGCATGCAATGTTGGCTGCTTCAGCCCAAAGCTTCTTTGGTAGTAATCATCCATGAAACAACACCCGGGCCATCTATTGGGCTCTATTTGATTCTGAGATAAAGCATAAGGGATTGGATTGCTAGTCTGCGGGCCCCCACTGAATGAGATGTTTAGTGACAAATTTGATTGAGTGATAAAGCATCCCACTAGACTCTGAGTCCTCCAAGACGCTAAATGAGTAATCTGAGGGGGGTGGGGTATTATTAATACCCCACCTTCAGATTTGTTTCCCACCAAAATATAAAAGTTTAAAGTTATTTTTTGTCACATCACATATCACATTACATATTTTATCCCACTTTATATTCTATCAACCGAATACCAAAAAAATAATCTCGCGTAAAAAATTAATCCCATATTATATCCAATCCCGTTTGTTATCTTTTGGTATTACTTATATCTTATCATCCAATCCCCAAAAACAAACACAGCCTTGGAGTACTTTATTCTTTCTTTCTACTATTCTAGTTTGTTGTGAAGTTTTTGGTGTTGAGAATTCATGCTTTATTTTATTTGCCTCACAAAATTCACCATAGGAAAAATTCTTAAACTCTTTTCTATGATCAGTCCTGATTCTTGTATTGAATCTAATCTTTCTTTGTTTTTCCTGTTACAGTCTCAAACACAAGTTTCTAAAAGAATCAAAAGTATCAAAATTTTTAGCTAAAAAATCAATCATATGAAATGAGTGTGATCATTAATAGCAACAAAAATATATTTCTTTCCTCTTATGTTTTCAGTTTGTGTGGGTTCTATTAAATCAATGTGTACCAAATCCAAAGGCTATTTGGTTTTTAAACTCTGACCCATTTTTTGTAAACTTTTGATTTGTTTACCTATTTAACAATGCCCCCACACACCTTTGTGGTCTTTTCCTAATTTAAGTAGACCTCTTACCAATTCAGACTTAGACAACTATTTTAACGCTTTAAAATTAATGTGTCCCAGTCGTTGGTGCCAGAGGTCTGACTCATTTAAGATAGTAGAATTGCACATAAGACCATTTACGTTAGACACTCCATAACAGTTGTTAGTAGTGCAAATGCTAGTTACAATAATTTTTCCATGAGAATCAATAATTTTGTAATCAAATTTTAAAAAATTGACAGCATGTTTTGCATCGCATAATTGATTTATGCTAATCAAATTAGCTTGAAGACCTCCAACATACAACACATCCTTTAAACATTCTAAACCATGGGTTTTTATGTTTCC
>JAVXUM010000023.1:19552980-19564097 GCA_035590655.1 Pouteria glomerata
TAAATAATTATTTAAATTATTTATTAAATAATATATATTAAATAATAAATAAATTATTATTTATTTATTTATTTATTGGGTAAATTTCACTAACCTCTCCTGAGGTTTGTGAAATTTGTCAAAAATCTCTCCTGAACTAACGGTGAGTTAACGGAGATCGACAGAGGGGAGGTTAGTGATAATTATTTGGTAAAGTAAGGGAGGTCAGTATTATTTTAGAAACCTTAGGGGAGGTTTCTATTGATGTCAGAAACCTTAGGGGAGATTAGTGAAATTTACTCAAAATTATTCAATGCGAAAATTGTCAAAAAATAAAAATAAAAATCAAATGCTCATATGGATCAATTTAATTCTAAATCTATTTGATAATTTAAAAAAAAAAAAAAAACTTAATTACTTGAAAGCGGCTTTATTTTGACAAACAAATTGAGAGTTGGGGGGCGCTCGCACACATGTATACATATATATATATATATGATTCTTTGTTTGTCGCAATCACAAATTGATATACGGTAAAGTATAATAAGAACTTTAGAAGGCACCAAGCGTAGAAGGAAATGATATGTTTTAAATATATATTTTAAAATTTTTGGGCAAAATTTTAGGTCGTGTTAGACCAAGCTGGCGTGCTCAATTCCGTGGGCAGAACCACAGGGAGGCAAGGCCTGGGAGAGGGTGACCCCTAGATTTTAGGCACAAAATTATTAAAATATTATTAGTATTTTAATTTTATTAAAATATTAAAATTAATTTAAAATTTTTTAATAAAAAGCTATTTATAAGAATCAAAATTATATTTTTTTATAAAATAAAGTATATTTTTTTATTATACTAATAAATATTTTTAAGTATAATATCAATAAATATAACATATAATATAATAATAAATTATATAAATGATAAAATTACTAATAATTACCTCTTTTTTTTTTTAGTGACAAGAGGAATTCTTAATAAAATTCAAGTGTTCTTAAAATGTTTAATTAAATTAACTGTAAAAATTATATTAATTTGTTTAATATTTAAAAATAATTTTTTTTAATAATAAAATTATTTTTATCCTACTCTTAATTTTGATATAGTTTGTTATTATTATTATTATTTTTTTTTTAACGTACTCAGTGCTTCTTTAGTAATCCTAGATCTTCATTTACTTAAACCCAAACTCAACTTAAATCCTAACGTAACTCGTTATTCTTTTTTCGGGGCTCAGTACCCCTTTATTTACAATCCTAGACCTCTTGCTACTCAATCCCAAATTCAGCTCGCATGGTTCAACGTGGTTGAAATATTTTCTAAATAAAAAATATTAAAGAAATCTAAAATGCCCATCAATATACTGATAATGTTAAAATTGCACTTCTTAATGAGCTATTAAATGCTCAAGCCCCTGGTCGAAATATTTTTTAAATCAAAAAATATAAAAGAAATCTGAAATATCCACCACTATTCTAATAATGTTAAAATTACATATCATAGGAGACGTTTGAAACTTCAATTAAATTCAAAAAATTTTAAAAAATTTCAGAAGTTTAACTATTTGAAATTTATCAAAATGTATTGAAACAAATTATTATAATTCGTTTTAACAAATTTTGTCAAATTTTTTTAAAAAATTGGATTGATATTTTGTATAAAAAATTTTCACAAAATTTCAAAAATTCTTAAAATTTTCACTAAAATTTTGACACGTTACTTTTATAATTTTTAACAATTTTATATCAAATTAAACACAAACATACAACTATTATTTCAAAATAATTTCTTAAATTCTAAATTTTTAAAACAAATTAGTTTTAGCTTTTTTTTTATTTTTTATTTTTTTCACTCTAAACAACCCCTTAATTAGCTATTAAATTCACAATTTTTTTAAGAGTGACATCGATCGTGCCCAGATAGAAGTGGCATAAATTTTTACTTTTTCATTTACCAAACTCCCCCCTCAATAACATATAAGTATTTTGATCGAATTATTATTTTTTGTTCAAAATCCAGGAAAATATTAAAATTATAATATTAAAATCGTGTGTGTGTGTTTTGGTTTTTTTTTTTTTTTTGGGGGGGAGGGGATATTTGTATATAGCCAAGTCGATTTGCCAGTAAATTCATGCAAACAACCAGAAAAGTTTTTGCTTCGTGACCAACAAAAAGAGGAAATTGAATACAAAAAGTCTGGCTCATGCAATAAAAACTGCTTTAACAGGAATTCACCATCCATGCATGTGCAGAAAGATGATATATAGAAAACGAGAGAAAGAGCCAATGATTATTTCACCATTACAGAGATTTATATTTATATATATATATATATTCTTACGGAGTAAGAAGCCATTTCTCTCTCTTTTTTCAACAGCAGTGTGAGAAACGGAGTTCAATTACTACCAAATCATTCCCGCACGGCCGACTAATCCCGGGCGCCGCCACTTTTCACCACCTTCGACCACCACCACTTCCTTTCAAACCCATTCTCTCTGTCTGCCTATTTGGATCTCTGCAACTTAATTTTTCTACAACGGACAGTCCAAAGCTAATTACAAGCTCAACCTCATTCATTTTACAAAATTTATCTAGGCAGCTTCCATGGACCTCTCTCTCTCTTCCATTATTTTCATTAATTCTTGCTTGATCTGGGTTTACTCTAGATCCACGGATCGGGGCAATACCACTGAAGGGTCGGGGCCTGGTCATCGGAGAAGAAATTGCAGGCCTCGTCGCCGGTGAAAAAATTGTGCTCCTCTATCTTCACAAACTGTGGCTGATACGCCTTCTGGGGATCTCCCAGCATGGCTTTCGACTCCGGGAATTGGTAGCAGTTCACAGCGGAAGCGCTTGGCGTCGGCGACACCATGAACTGGTGGTGTTGATGGTGATGGTGGTGGCTCTGGAGGAGAGGACCCCCGGCGGTGGAGGTTGCGGCATTGGGACTGTTGTCTTCGTTCAGTATTGCGCTGGAATCGCTGTCGGACGAACCGTCTTTGAAGTCCGGGAAGACCGATGCCCCTCCGCCATTGCCGTTGTTGAAGCTCTCGTAGTTGAGGTTCCCGGTGGAGCGATCAGATCCAACGGGCGGTGTAGCACTCTGTTCAATAACTTTATTGTCAGAGTCTGATAAATTTAGCTCCTCTTTCACCGAGGCATTGCTTTCAGTGTTGTTCTCTTCCTTCAACTTTGATTTCAGTTCTCTTATCTGCAACAACAAAAATAATCGACCTCCATCGCCGTACAGATATACATATATATATATATATAGAGAGAGAGAGAGAGAGAGAGAAGTGGAAATCAATTAAGAACTACCTGTTTGAGTAGAGAATCATTCTCATGTTGGAGAGAGTCAAAATTGTGCTTAAGAGAATCATAACTGGATTTAAGATGTCCATAGTCTCTCTCCAATTGCTTGGTTTTCCACCTTGCGCGGCGATTTTGGAACCAAACAGCGACTTGTCGAGGTTGCAAGCCAAGTTCCTGTGCTAGCTTCGCTTTTCTCTCTGGTTCGAGCTTGTTTTCAACTTCGAAGTTCTTCTCCAACGCCTTCACTTGATCCACGCTCAGCCGCCTCTTCTTCTCCCCGCCGATGTGAGCCGACGACTCTTCTACGCAGCCTTCTTCATCAAGCCCTTCCAACATGGACTGAAACTCCCTCCCATACACCTGATTGTTTCCTGGGCTGTGCTCTTCTGAAACCAATCAATTACAGAAAGTAAGCGAATTTATAAGACCAGAAACAAAGAAACCAGAGTGGAAACAAAAGCATGAACAATTCCAAAATAGGAAAGCATTTGTACTGATTTAATAGAAATCACAAAAAAAAAAAAAAAAAAAAAAACAAAGCAAGGTGATTGAATATGGAATAAGGTTGGAGACAAGAAAACATGACACGGGTACATGTTTGAATCTATGGAAATAAAACCATTAGGGAAGGAGAATAAAAATTTGCTATAACCTGTAGTTGGACACATGGACATCAAAGCACCCAAAGAATCTGAACTGCCAAGTCTCTTCATGGCTGGAAGTGGAAAATATTACTCTCTCCAAACAGATCTACGCTTTCATTTTTTTTTCCTTGCTTTTTGGTTTTGTTGAGAGCTTAAATGCGCAGAGAGAGAAAGAGAGAGAGAGAGAGAGCGCTCAAAAAGTGCTCAAAACAAGTTCTTCATCACTTGAAGATAGCACATGGAGGCAACAGTAGTCCATGTCTAACGCAAGGCCAAGCTGGTACAGTTGTTGTTTCTATGTATATACGTAAATAATTGAATCAGAAAGCAACTGTTTCTGTGTGTTGGGCACCCAATCTTTCAACCTTGCCAATACTTGTTCTCCCTCTGAACTCATCAAAAAGAAAAAGAAGTGAGCAAACCCAAGAAAACCAACCCATAAAACAACCCAACCAAACAAACCAAACCCAGAAATAGAAGTTATCAAATATATACTCACTCTACGCCTCTCTCTCCCTGTTTTTCTCACTGTCTCTCTTCATCATTACCCGAGTCGATTTAAGAGCTAGAAGTTTGAAGAAAATAGTCTTTGACTGTTCATCTACGGAAGAAAATATGGGGTGGGGGGAGCGGAGGGGGGAGAGATTGGAAGGAGATCAGTAAACCAGTTCACGGCCCAGCTGGCTATCACAATCTTGTCTCTATAAATAAACCCTACTTGGGTCAGATACAGAGTTAGAATCTGACTGGGGTTAGGTACACTGAATTTTTTGCAAATGAAATGAGCCGCAAATTGCGACCCAAATTCAATTTCTGTCCACCGGCTGTAGCCGGTTTTGGAACCGTTGGGGAAGAGATATTTTCCTGGTACAGCCTGGGTCACGTAATCCTCCATCCACACGTGACAAATTTCGCTTCAATATTTGTGAATTTAAAATCAATTTTAGCTAAAATTTTGTTTTGATCTTTCGTCAAAATTTTTTAAAAAATATCTCGAAAAAATTCAAAAAAAAATATCAATTTTTTTTTTAATACTTTTACACCACTTTAACATAACTTTTTTAAATTTTATCAAAACTCTAAACGACTACTTAATAAAATTTTTAAATTAGAAGCCAATTCATTTCTTATCCACCATTTAAGGTATGGGTTATGGCAACTAACAAGAACTAACTGCAAAACAATACTTCCACAATTGAAATGCATTGATTGTATTTATTCTGTATTGCTTACATTTCCCATATATCCATTTCGATACGGTTATACACATTCTACATTATTTACATTTCAATTAGTTTCCTTTCAACTTTCATTTTTATTTAAAAATTATATTTAATTAAATTAAATTAGAATTATTAAATTATTTAAAAAATTAGATTCATAAAAAAAATTGCAGTGAATTTTCCACTAAAAGTGTGAATATCAAATATCTTGATTTTTTTGAAATCATAACTATTAGATTAAGATCATTAATTATTATTTTAATTAAATTAAATCAGAGCCTAAACAAATCAGGACTTTTCATATTTCATACTTTAACTTTTACAGTAAAAAATTTACTGTAACCTCTTTTAATCCAGTCCCTATAACCCTTATTTATGAAATAGAGTAAAATATACTACTATTACATTCATAAATAAAGTTAATTGCTTTTTTTTTGGTAATTTACAAAGAAAGTTAAAAAAATTTATCTTATGTTTAATATTATTCTATACAACATATTATATTTAAATAAATATAAATATTTTTAATAGATACTCTAATAATTCCCTCAATTTTATAATTTTCAAAATTTAGTACTTTTGAGCTTTTGCCCTCTCTAGCAACACACTCAGCTTTATATTTTTTGAAACTTGATGCTTACATGGTCTCACTTATATTTTTTGAAAACTAACGTTTCTATAATATATTTTTTAAAATATAATAAAAATAATATTTTTATTTTAAAAATTCCCTATTCAATATTACTTTCTATCGGGCCTTTTAAACTCTTTTTTTTTTTTTTTTTAATAATATTTAGATATTAACTTTTCTTTTTTAGTCATTATTATTCAATGGTTGCCAATTAATATATTTAACAACAGTTGTATATATTTTGAATGGTCATAGTCTAATTTCTTTTTCAAAATAATATTTTCAGAGGTCATATTTTCTAAGAAAATGAAATTAATTCTAATGATATTGATGACGATGAAATTTCATGACCCTGATCTGAATCTTAACTCGGAACTTACAAATAACATTAGTGTGCTAAAGACCCTTCGATGATAAAATTAGTGACAATGTAGAAGAATAATTTTCACATAATAACGGCAGGGAGAATTCTCACTTATTTGGTAAAGTTTGTCTCTCGTGTATTTATAAGAGTTTTTGTGGTAAAATCTTGGCTAGATTTGATTATCTTTCTTCAATTCTTGGTGATTTACTTAAACTGATAGGGAAATGTAATATTTGCATAACCGCGAAAGATCCATTCTTGATTCACATTAGTCTTGGCTGCCGAGGTATAGGTCAGTAGGCGAAAGGGTAGGGTGAGGTGATCTCGGTCAATCGTTGCGAGAGTTCGAATCCCAACACGGGCAGGGCCCTTGCATTGCACAGAACGGTAAAGGCAGCCTCCGCACCCTGTGCCGCTGACGCACATCCCACGATTTACCTCTTTAAGCATAACCCAAGGTAGAACAGTGGAGGCCACTAAAGTTGGGATTCCACATTTTGATTCACATTAGTCTTGTTCCTATAATTCTAGCGTAAAATACAGATGAAGGGTTGTCCTTTGCTCAACTTAGCCACTCATAGACTCACAACCTCCGACCAAGGAACTCATAACTTGGAAAACCAGCTCAGACAGCCGACCTTTTTTACTAGACTGACTTTGATATCGGCATGAACTTATATGTTATTTTAAGTGAGGTCGAAAATTTTTTTTACTAGATAATATTTTTGACACACATTTTTTAAAATATTATTTAATTTAAAAAATAAAATATATATTAAATAATATTTCTAATATTAAAAAATGTTAAAGAGAATTAAGGAGTCGCATTGTCGTACTTCTCCCAAATATAAAAGAAGTATATGTATCAACATGTAACATTTAAAAACAAAAAAATAGTCTGCATTTTAGAAAAGAAGTGCAATGCCCAATTAAATGGAGGAGGCTAACGTCAAATTTAATGTTAATTTTGCGATAATTCAATCTAAAGCGTTATATTAAAATTTAATAGTTCAAATAAATTTATAAATTTTTAATTTAAAAAATATATAAATATCTTTAAATTATTAAATTAAAATTTAACTATTCATATCAAATTATCACAAAACCTACATCAAATTTGGAAGTATTTGGATGACAAAAAAGTAAAAAAATTAATATAAAAATAATATATGATAAAATTTAATTAAAAAATTAATAAAGTTTTATATTTTGTAATAAAATTTAATGAATCAAATACCTCCTTCTTATTGTCCCCGGATTCAAACCCAGTTAACGTTGCGGATGTTCTCCCCCTCTATACGCTTTGGAATTATGTGACATAAAGGTGGAGGAGGTCCGTCAATAAGCTACGGCTGGATCGGGCATCGTGATAAGTAGAAACGGTGATCCGGCTAGCTCGGCTTGTTCCACTTCGGCTGAGTCAAGCGGATTTGATGGTCTGGATGGCGGCCCCGCTGTCACTACGGTGTGGTCGGTGCGAGTGATCGCGATTATTTTGGGGAATTTTTTTTTTTTTTTTTATGACGGAAAAATTCTGTCTTAAATTCGAAATTTCAAGCACTATTATATTACCTTCATAGTCTAACACCCGTTAAATTTAGAATACCAAGAAAAAAATTGAATCTGTTACATAAAAAATATTCTCAAGTTTCAAGTTCAATCCTACTCCACCAAGCTAACTCTATTGAGACTTTATTTTAGGGACTTTTAATTACATAATGAGCGTTTGGTAAATAAGTTCTTTCATTAAGAAAATAAATCAAGCTTCTTTTACCTATAAAGCCAGACACGTGTAGTTAAATATTTTTGAAACCTCTTGAAAAGATCAAAATTTATAATAATAATAATAATAATAATAATAGTTTACATGATTTAAGCAAATTTTTTTTTTTGTCATATCTTTAAGTAAAATTCATTTGATTAGGCAGATTATTTAACACTATCTAAAATTTCTCAAAAAAATATAATTTTGTATTATTAGCTGACATAGAACATTTTTTAATAGTTGAGTGTTTGGTAAAAATTTTTAAAGATTGAAGAAAGTTGAAAAAAAAATTGATAAGATTTAAAAAAAAAAAAAAATTAGTGAAAGTTAGAGAATGATGATAAAAATTAGTTTTATGTTAGGTGAAAAGAATTGGTAAGAGTTGTAAATTATATCTACCTCCCATTAATAATTGAGTAATTACATTTACTATCCACAATATTTATTAAAAAAATTTTCAAATTGAAGAAATTTGAAAACAGTTAATAAGATTTAAAAAAAAATTAGTGAAAGTTAGAGAATGATGATAAAAATTAGTTTTGTGTTTGGTGAAAAGAGTTGGTAAGAGTTGTAAATTATACATATCTCCCATTAATAATTGAGTAACTACACTTACTATTCACAACATTTAAAAGTTACATCTGCATCTCTTATTTTAAAATATTGTTAACATTGACTCCCTTCTAATAAAATTGACCATTAAAAATTAATAAAAAAGTAAATTTTTAATTATTTTCCCTATTTTATCTCCTCATCTCTCAAATTTTTGTCAATTCTTTTATAAAAATCTCCTAAAAGAGTAAAAAAGAAAAAAGATTTTTGAAAATATGAGAAGGGGTGGAATAAAATAAAAAAATACCTAAAATTTTGATTATTTTAATATTTTTGTTAAATTTTAATGCCTAATTTTATCGTAAAAGGGTTAATATTAACAATATTTTAAAATAAGAAAAATAAATGTAACTTTTAAATAATATAAATAGTAAGTTTAATTACCCAAATATTGATGGGAGATAGGCATAATTTGTCCCATTTTTTTGTGTAAAAGTTTATGCACCAAACAACTTCTGAATGTTATATCTTAAATAAAAGATGTATAATTTTTAAGAATGTCATTATATTGAAAAAAAAAAAAATTATTTATGGTAATACATTAGAGATTTTTTTTAATAAATCTAAGTAGATCTTTTTCTATTTTTTTTATTTTTTTCATTTACAATTGGTAAAAGGAAAAAGTCATGAAAATTTTATTTATTTATTTATTTATTTGTGATTGAACATCAACATAAATTCTAATCACATGATTTTAGTGTTGATCTTATTTTGTTATATAATTAATTTTAAAGATCTTATAGCCAGTTTAGTTTTGTAAATTGTTTTCTCATTGATGTTTTATTATTAGCTAATTAAAATATGGTAATTTATGACTTCAAATTCATGTAAGCATATATTAAAAAAAATGAGTGTTGAAATTTTAAATTAAATAATTCTATGATTCAAAGGAATTATATTCAAATTTTCGTAAAAAGAAAAAACATTAATTTGGAGATTCTTGTTCTTTATCTTTTGGTAAACAAAATTCAAATATCGATAGAGTAATTATTAAAAAAAATAATTATAGTTTTAACATAGAAACAATTACTTCTCGCCCCCATAATTAACTCAAACTGCATAGTGGCCCTTCTAGTCAGTGCGTACTCAGTCCAACTTTTGGCAAAATAAAGAATCTAGGCAAATTTTATATTATTGGGTGATTGGTGTACTTTTCAAAAAATATAAAAAAAGTTAATAAAATGTTGGTACAAAAAATACTACTACACGTGGAGAATATATAGGATAGACACGTGTCAGATTTTTGAAGTGAGATTGCCGATCAAAACTACGAGCCGACCAGGAGAAAAAAAGGCCAAATGCCTAGCCGACCATAATACCGGGTCCCACATGTAATGATTTCATATAATAACCAATTTGGTTCATTTATAATGCCTTAGTTCATTTACAACAAGAGATCTCTCCTTCAAGGCCATCCTTTCGTACACGTGGCGACATGATGTGACATTTGGACACTCTCTTGTCTGAATAAGCCTCCAAAGTCTATTCCCTTTTTACCCTTATTTAATGTTACATGACCAGCATTAAATAAAAAGAGAAGTAAATACTCGTGCCAAGCAGCCAAATAAGGAAAGAATGATTACATTTGATAAAATATAATAATATTCTATTACATCTTCCCTACTATAAATACAACACTTAGTGACAAATTCAGGTATGTTCACTATGACTCACTGAACTGTTCCATTCTTTCGTCCACTTTTTTACAAGAGCTAACTTAACCATCGGAGGGGATTTGGTCGGGACCTTCCCTGGCCAATTTTTCTAACTTTCTTTGTCTTGCAGCTCCAACTTCACCCAATTTCAGTGGACGTGGTGATCACGCTCGGTGATATTTTTTGCTGCCGAACAATAACCCACCACTTTGGATGGATTGACTCTTCACTTCAGCTATGCTTTGATCTCGGGGCTTGTCATTGCTGTGATAAAGTTTACGCTGTTGCTAAAGTGAGGACGGATTTATTTTTAATTAATTCCATTTTTGAACGCGGTAAGCAAGTTATTTTTTAATTGTCTTCATTCAGTTTTTCATTTTTTTTATTAATTAATTTACATTCGTTAAAAGAAAATATTCTTTCAATAAAGAGTCGTTTAAATTTTTTGCAAAGGCCCGTTTGAACAATATTTTTTTTTTTTTATTTCTACACCAAAATTATACAATTTATATGCCTCTGGTAAAAATTTTTGTAATTTTAGTTATGTAGTCATTTTTTACACATTTAATAAAACATCAATTTTTGAAGAAACTTTAAGTGAAATAAAAATTTTTATAGATCAAAAAAAAAAAAAAAAAAAAGAAAAAGAACTGGAAAGTCAAAAAAAATTACTCTACCACACGAGCCCAAAATTTCTGTAATAACCCAGCTTTTTGAGAATCTAAACATATTTAAAACAAAAAAAAGAAAAAAGAAAAAAAGAACATACTAATAGAGGGCGCCTGCAACCCTTAAATCCCTATGGCACCTTTATACATGTATTTATATATAAAAATAAAAAGGATGACAAAGCGGGTTGTCTGCGCAGCCTTTGAAGTTCCATACGTCCATGCATACGTATACTTACATTTATCCTTATCTGAAATTACGAAAAT
>JAVXUM010000023.1:19607382-19636783 GCA_035590655.1 Pouteria glomerata
TGTTCCTGGTTGTCCTTGGCAAGATGTTAGTATGGACTTTGTTTTGAGAATCCCCCGCATGTATAAAAAATATGATTCTATTCTTGTGATGGTAGATCATTTTTCTAAAATGGCTGACTTCATTCCCTGTAATAAAACATCCGATGCTTCTAGAGTTGTCAAATTATACTTCTTAGAGACAGTCAAATTGTATGGTCTACCCAAAACCATAGTCACTGATAGAGATGTTCGTTTCACTAGTTATTTTTGGAAAACTCTTTGGCATTTAATTGGTACAAAACTCAAATTTTTGGTAGCATACCATCCTTAGACTGATGGCCAAACAGAAGTTGTTAACCGGAGCTTAGCAAATCTCTTGAGGTGCTTAGTTAAAGATCATCTTACGAATTGGGCCCTAATTCTTCCTACTGTTCAGTTTGCCTACAATAACTCCGTGAATAGGTCAATATGAATGAGCCCTTTTGAAGTTGTGCATGGTTATAAACCCCAAAAGCCTTTAGACTTAATTCCCATGTCTCCATTTGCTAGAGTATCTGAGTCGACCGATGTGTTTGTGCAATATATTCAAGACTTGCATGTTGATATCAGTAAGCGATTAGAGTCAATTAATACGACATATAAACTTAAAACTAATTTATATAAAAGACATGTTACTTATAATGTTGGTGATTATGTGATGATTAGAATAAGGCCGAAACGTTTTCCTTTTGGATCCATTTCAAAATTGCAAGCCCGTAGTGCTGGTCCTTTTAAAATTTTAAAACGGTTTAGATCAAACGCATATGTCATTGATATTCCCTCACACTTTGATTTTAGTCCTATCTTTAATGTTGAGGACCTTGTTGCCTACAAAGCACATATTCAACCCTGCTGCACCATTTGATGCCCCATCCATTGAGTACTATCCAGACTTAATACCTACTAAATCATCATTAGCAACAGTCCTTGCACACGATAATAAAATTGATGCTATTTTAAATGAGCAGGTTGATCTCACCAAGGATCGCGTGGTTCAAAGGTTTCTAGTTCGTAGAATTGATCGTCTTGATTCTGAATGCACTTAAATTCCTGCTGAGACACTGCAGCAGCTTGATCCAGGCCTCATGGAGTATTATGAGAGTCTTCATGCCACCTCCTCGTCAGAGCCGAGTTCTTTCTACACCGAGGGAGTTGGTGTGGACACCAGTAAATGATATGGGCCTGTGTATGGATGTCGGGCCAAAGAGGCACACACAATAGTATCAAGGACTAATTATTAATGTTTAGTTTAGTTAATTAGATTTTATTTTATTTATTTTGGACCTATTTGTTTTGGGCTATTCTAGTGTTGGGTTTATTTGATTGGGTTTATTTTATTTTAGACCTTTGTTTTAGACCTATGAGTGAGTTTTCTATTTAAACCCTAATCAGGGTTAACAGAAAATTAATTTTGAATGAACGAATTTTGATTGTTTGGCTACTGTCTTCTCCCTCTTCCTCTCTTCTTTTACTCTCCTCCGTCTTCTTCTTCTTTTTCATCTTCTTTTTTTTTTCTTTCTACTCTTTTAATGTTCCATACTACATCAATAGTTCTCGAAAAGTCATCCAAAAAAGTCACAAAATACCAAAAACCAAACTTAGAGACCACTCAACTTGGACCCCAAACATCTGAATGGGCCAAAGCAAAGGACATAAGACTCGATTATTGACTCTAGGTGGGAAAAATGTACAGTGATGTTTCCACAACTGACAAGACTCACAAATTAAAGATTATAACTGACACAAAGTAGGAACCATAGACTCTAGACGATCAAGAAAGGGATACCCCAGGCAACAGTAAATGTTAAGAGGAGGGACAACCGTAGAACATGCTTTAAGAGACGCCACAATTGGAACATCTAAGTAGTAGACCCCTTTTGATTTATGTCCTCAACCAATCTTTTCCTTTACCTTCATATCCTGAATAATGACAAAATTAGGGAAGAAGGTTATTCAACAATCTAACTACTTAGTTAACTTACTGATAGAGATAAGATTAAAAGAGAGGGATGGGACATAGAGAATAGAAAATAAAGACAAGGATGGAAAAGAAGAAATTGTGCCAATATCTCCAACGAGATTAATAGAACCATTGGTTGTAACAACAGGAGGATTAGTTGAGGAATATTGAAGTTCAAAAATAGTATAAATGTGTCAGTCATATGATGAGAAGCACCAAAATCAAGAATAAAGGTGTGCAGAAACAAGAAGTTATACAGGCAGTAGAGTTACCTCTCGTTGTGCAAGAGAAGTGGTAGAATAAGGTGCTTACTGAGCTACCTAATACTGTAGGAAACTATTCCTCACTAAAAATTGTGACCAGTGTGGAAGGAACATTCTCAGTACCACCTTGACCTTGCACAGGAGCAAAACTATCAAAGGAGACAAAATGAGCCATAAGGGCGAGCTTACCATAAAGAACCAACACTCCTCACAAAGATGACCCATCTTTCCACAGTGTGTACATATAGGCCTAGGCCCATACCCTTTATAATCTCCCTGATTACCACCATGACCATTTTTATTATCACACCCATCAGTAGACAGACGAGTAGCTGACTGACTAGTAAGAGTTGAGTGTGTCCCTTGCTAAGAAGCATGGAAACTTCTAGGAAGGTAGTGTTCATTCCATTCCCAACATAATCGGAGACTTATCTAAACATATCTCAATATTTTTAATTTTTCCAAAATAAGACATTCTTTGAACACTGTCTTGACACATGTCAGTTGCTTTTCTAAACATGCCCTATTATTATTTAGTTTCTTTAGAACCAAATGATTTTCGGGCACTTGAAGAATACACTTAGACACACGTAGAACACATTATAATAAATATTCTTTATTAGGGGAAAGGGGTTGAGGTGACTCAAACTGAAGATTTTTGGTTTGATGGGGGATGCCTTTTCCACTTTGGCTAGCCCCTTTTATCAAGGAATCCTTTATAATGTTAAATAAAAAAACTTAGGCTTGGTTTGGCAACTTGGCATTGTAGCACTGCCAACTACCAGCTATAATCCTGTTACTGCAGCAACTAAAAGCAACGGATAGAGGAGTTACCAATATGCCCTTTATTTGTAGCAGCTAACCGGTAGACAAAATTTGGCTATTAAGAAAAATGGTCGACCTTTTTACTATAGCAACTAATAGATTTTACTGCAACTTGATACCAAAAAAAATGGTCGACCCCCTTTTGACAGTAGACATGTGAGTACTTAGACCAATAAAAGGGGTCGACTCGATCTTCCGCAAGTATGTAAGTCCAAAAAAAATGGGGTCGACCCCCTAAGCAAAAGGAGTCGACCCCTTCTAGCAGTCAGCATGAAAGAAGCCGTAATTCAATAAATGGGGTCTACCTCTTTTGCTGAATGGGTTGACCCATTCTTTGGGTTTTGAGCAGCTGATACATTTGTGTGTTCAAGTATAATTTGGAAAGATAGCATAAAGTACCAAAGGCACAAATGTCATAGATAAATATTTTAAAAAAGTTAGGGCAAAAAAAAGTAGTTAGTTGGGCGTCCCAAACACAAAAAAAACTAACTTTTTTTGTAGCCAGCTAGTAGTTAGTTACAAAAAAGCTAGCTTTTTTGATTGCCAAACCAAGCCTTAGAATTAGCTAATAAGATGCAAACAAAACTTTCATCCTTGCAATGGGAATCCTAAGAGCCAAAACTTTCAATTTGTTCATAAATAAAATTTTTTAAAGTAGCCCTCTGGGGTTAGCTCGAGTAGCTTGTGGATATATTCCTTACAAAAACCACACAGGTTCAATTCCTGACTTAAGCAAGATGTGCATAAGGGGTAGCGTACATCTTCCCGATTTAACCACCAACTACGCAATTCATTGAGAGTTGCAATAAACTGATGAACGTTCTGAGTTACTAAAAAAAAAATTAAAGTAGATATAAATAAAAAATAAAATTTATAATTAAAAAATGAATATTAATAGTTGCTTTTTCATGAATATATATAACGAAACATTTATTCTTTCACATATCATGTCTTTTTCATTTCTATTATGATTTTTTTTTTTTTTTTTTTTTTTTTTGAAATTGAAGTATTAGGACGTCCATTTCACTTTGTGTCACAAGTTGCTTTTTCATGAATATATATAACGAAACATTTATTCTTTCACATTTCATGTCTTTTTCATTTCTATTATGATTTTTTTTTTTTTTTTTGAAATTGAAGTATTAGGATGTCCATTTCACTTTGTGTCACAAGTCATGTCCCATGTTCATTTTCATTTTCATACTTCATAGGTTTGTTCAATTTGGTGATTTGGAAACTTCTCATCTCATTGGAAAATAATTTGTCCTTGTCCACATCTTCTGTTATAGAATTTACATTGAAGACTTGAAAAGGCCTCTTATATCCATTTTGCTACTTAGCGAATTTTCATCCACTTTGCATCTTGGTGGATTTTCATCCAAGGTCCCATGCTTATTTGTTCTTTTCAACAAGTCTTGCACAAAATGTTTACTATCTACATGGCAAATGTGTACCGGTTGTGAAACTTGTTTTGTGTTTGTAAAGTTTATTATGGTAAATCCATACAAAATACTAAATTAAATATGAAAGACTTGAATATTTCCTAAATTGAAGATAAGAGAAGATTTGCATGTTTTCTAAATTGAAGATTTTCTAAATTGGTAAGTTTTCAAAAGACCACAACCACAATATTACAATCCAAGTCTAACTTAGAATGAAGAAGAATACTGCACAGATTAAGAAATACACAGAAAATTGAAATACACAGAAAATTGAAATACACATTACAAGCAGCAAGCAAGGAGCGCACAACTGCACCACATGGGCACTAGGAGCCGGCAAGATGCGCGATAGTTTAAGTTATATATTTCCCAGAAGATTATGTTTCTGCTTAGGAAATCTGGAAGATTTTGTTTAGGAAATCTATTTATTTGAGTCCTAATTAGAATAGGATTTTGTAAGTCTATATATATGCACCCAAGCTTAACGTACAAACGACGATTGACGGGGGCATATTATAGAGTCTTGTGAGAGAAAGAATTTTTTCTTGTGAGTTTATAAGTCTTTACCTTGTTTTTCTTTATTCTTGGTTAAGTCTGTTCACTTTTTAAAAAGTTGAAAAGTTTGTTTCTATTTGGTCTAGGTGTATTAAAGATTTGAGCAAGTGCTTGAAAGAAGTCGTGCAACGAATCGTAAAGATTTCGAGTGGGTACTAATAACTTCAATTATTTAGTGAAAATCGTTTTGAAGTTTTTTCCTTGAATAAGGCTTTCCTCGTTATTTTTTAGTGTTTCCGTATTTTATTTGTATTATGTGGATTGGAGGTGATTCAGAAATTTTTAGTGTTCTTGATATTTGAGTGCGCTTATTTCCTTATTTCTTCCTCTTTTGAGAGGTTTCTTTATTTCTTCCATACAGTGCTTATGAGATAAAGGATTTCTTCCTAGAATCAGTACCAAATTTATAAGCAATCATGTTCAGCAAAGAAAACAAAACAAAAATTTGGGGTCTTCATATTTGAAGAGGTCTCATGCATCTCTTTTCCCTATAACTATAGACACATACATGCACAAGAAAGGGATGGAATGTATAATAAATTTTTCGTTTAAATGGACAGTAAGGCAACTTACAGTAGAAAGTCGAAATGGACAGAACTTCGGCTTCCCTCTGCGCCCATACTTGACCAAATGTGTGCCTTTCTTAAGTGCTATAATGGCCTGTAAATTGGTGTAAAACAAAACATTTTGAAAAAAAAAAAAAAAAAGAAAAAAAAACATGTATATGAGCTTAACATCTCTATACAAGATCACAGGCCAGAGAGAACATATCAAAGGTACAAACTTCATACGTCTCATTCTGATGTTGGTGGACGAAGTGTGCATTCGTTTGTTCATTCAAGATTAGTATCAAATCCAAGACCAAACCAAAATAGTCATTGCTTAAACTTTTGAAGCAAAAAACTGAGCCATGAACAGACAGAACCGAACCAATTCAAACCAAAAAAATAAAAATAAAAAAAAAGCCCTGTTGGCTTTGGAACTCAAAAGTATCAACAGAATCATTTATTTTTTCTGCTAATGATTCTAATAAAAAAAAATTTTTGGACACAACACGAATTTGACCCACTCTCTGCATTTTATATAATACTAAAGACTTGAATTAACAATATTTTGCAAATCCCCAACCATAAAGTTATATTTATTTTCTACAGTAGAGTCAACCACAATATATGGTTAAAGCTAATGACATCAAGACACATTAAGTATGCACACATATTTTTTTATAAACAAGTATGTATACATATATAAAATATTGTGAATAATACATATCAGGGGGGCCATTTTTCGGTTGCTATGGGTTACCCAAAGTCCAAACTTTATATTTTTTTTTTTTACCTTGAACTGAAACAACTTGTTTCCAATCTAGGAAGACCATGATGGTTACACTCTTGCTTTCTTGAGTCCTCCGTGTGCCCCAAGTTAGTGGGGTACAAAAATCTCATTCAACACCCTCCTAATGCACAAATTTTGTTTAATGGTTACTAGCTCCCTGGTATAAAGTTTTTAACGAATGCAGTGACATGAAAAAAATAATCATCAAAAGCTTCGCATATTTGGAAAAAAAAAAATTGCATTTATGTAAAGCAGCTGAAGAAAGAAAATTGATGACATCATCTGTGCTCCCAGTATCATATACATGAAGAAATGTTTCATCAGTTGATATTTGAAGTATGAGCTTCAACAAAGTTCATCCTGACTCATAATTTGTTTACACATATTTCATAAAGAACTACATTATCAATTAATATCAAATTAATATGTGCGCATTTGGTTGCACAAATCTACTCTTTGTAGTAAAAATTTTGAATAAAATTGCCTCCAATTCAAAATTAAGGCATGAATTACACACTGCTCAAGTAACATAAAGCTTACCCAAAAAAAAAGAACTTTTGCACAGAATATGTACACAAAAGCAGATTTACCTGGTCGACATCTCTTTCCCCGAGACTAACCCTCTGAAAATCAGCCATTCAAGTTGCAATATCAGGTGAAGCCCAGCCGAAGAACCAAAACCCATTTGAACAGGCCAATAATATAAAACTCTGCCCCATAAACAACTCACTCTAAAACACCACACCAGCAGCTGTACTTGAACAACCAGTCCCTTCATCTACCCCATTATTACCAAAATGCTTAAAAAAATCAAATTACCCGTTCATCAACTCCTTCGAGCGAAAAAAAAAAAGCCTAGGATTCAAAAATCCCACGAACTTACAGCTATGGACGTCACAACTTTAGGCTCTACAAACCAATGCTGAGCACTAAAACAGCTCCAAACCACTTCTCCAGAATCACAAAGACCTAGAAATTCATGTGCCCGTTCCAAAACCTCAAAGGGACTCAAATTTCACACATAAGCTTCAAAAACACATTGTCATTCAATATATGAACGCGGATCGTGAAAATGCCGGTTGGCATTACCTGCATTCGGAGATTTGCCGGAACGGCACCATTGTTGGCGAATCGATGGTCATTCAGGTCCAAATTTTGGCCACGACGCGGTTGAAGAACTAATTGATTCGATTCAAATGCAAAAAACGTCCGTAAGCGCTTCTGATTTGAAACCAAAAATCAAACGAGGAATTGGAAATTGGATGTGTTATTACGAAGAAGATTGTGGTTCTCTTTCCCCGTTCGCAGAATCGCAGCTCAAACAGTTTCTCTCTCCTCTCTTTCTCTCTCTTAAGCATATTATGCCACGTCAGCAAATGAATCTGGAATTTGGCTTTACTTGCTTTATACTATGTGGCTCTCCGGAAAACGACGTCGGACTCGGACCCAATGTGAAGTAAAGATCTTTGGCTCCGTTTGGAGTGTTAAAAAACTCCAAAAAAAAAAAAAAAAAAATCTCCAACAATTTCTATAAATTATCAAAACTCTATTACACATTTTTACTTTTATGTTTTTCAAAAAAAGTTTAATATTTCACTAAAAATATAAAAAATCTAAAAAAAGATTAACCGAATAGGTAAATTTTTTTTATAATCATATTCTTCGAGTTGAAAACTTTCAAACGAGTACCATTGTCACTATTTTCTATTAATTTTTTCAATCTGTGAGAACGGATTTGAAAAATCGTTCCCACGGTTTTGCTAAAAAAGTACAAAAATATCACTATTCATCTCCACAAAAAACTCTGTTAGATGCTAAATACCTAAAATCAACTCAAACTACAACTTTTTTTGCTTTTTCTTATTTTTTATCACTCCAAATGTATTCTTTATTTAGCATAAATTACACTGCTTACCCAAAGTTTTGATAAATATACCCAATATATATATATATATATGGAACGTGGTAGTAACCCCCGTGGTTTGGAGCCTCTTCACCCGCTCGTTGGCCCAAATTCGAGCTTGGATCCCCTAACCTCTGCTTACCTAGCAAAATATATATATATGATTTAGAAATTATATTGACTACTCTCATTTTTTATATTTTATTATAAAATCTTTTTAATATAAATGTGTTAATATTCCAGAAGCTCGTATTAATAATTTGGCAGCTAAAATAGGTTCAAATCATTTAAAAAAATACATATTTAAGTCTAAATCATCAATTATTCAAAATAAGCGTCGATTGAAATAATTGGGACAATTTTAATCAAAATTAGCTCACTTCGAGAAATGTACCAATCCAAACAAAATTTTAAATATTCAAACTACTCAAGTGTAAGGTTTTTTGTGGCAACACCATACAAAATCTTAAATTAAATATGGCAGATTCAAATATATTTGGATTTGAAGAGAGAGTTCCAAAATCGTCAAGTTTCCAATTTGAACAAGAATTCTAAATCCATTAATGTTCCTAAAAGATGAAAATTAATTGGAAGAAATCAGAATAATATTTGCTCAAAGACCTGAAAGTTACCTAATTCAAGTCAATAAAGATTTCTAATCAAAGTTAGACACAAACAGTTAACGTGGAAAAATTTCAGTGTACCACGCAGGCACGGCGCCGGGAGCGCGCCGGTGCGCCCTGAAGGCACAGGCACCCCGCTGGGAGCACGCGGGTGCGCCCGTAGAGAATTTTACCTTCGCAGAATTCTAGTGAGCTGTGCAGGCTAGGCGCAGGATGAGCGAGGGTTTGACCTTTCGATTTCCTATTCCGATTTAATTTCCTATTTTGCCAAATTAGGGTAACCTGTGTAACTCTATATATATGTACCCAGCCTTAATGAAGAGTATGGATGTGGGGGACATATTATAGAGAATTAGAGAGAGATTTTATTCTTGTGAGCTTGAGTGTTCTTTCTCTTATTTTGTTCATTGTATTCTTGACTTTCTGTGTGACGCAGAAAGCCCTGCTTGTAGGGTTCATCGAGTGATTCGAGCAAGAGCGTTGAAAAGATTCGTGCGAGTGAGTCGTAGAGAGTCTCAGTAAAGCCCTGTAACCCGTTGATAGTAGGGATTGTTGTTAATAGAGGTTTTTCTCCCTGTGAAAGGGTTTCCTCGTTATCTTCTAGTGTGATTTATTTTTACTTTGTGTGATTACTTGGTTTGGAGAAATTTTCACGGTACTAGGCAACTAGTAGCTCTTTAAAGATTTCTCTGTTAAATATTTTGTTAAGATCCTATTCTTTTTTGTTTCTTTGTCTTAACCTTTGGTCTAGTGAAAGAGTATTTTGGTTAAAATAGTAATTTTCCTATAAGGCAAAAGACGTAAGTATTGTGCCTTTAAGCCGTTTGTAGCCGTTGATAAAGGCGTTTAGGTGTTTCGGCAAAATAATCCGAAAAGGTGAGCCTGGATTTTGTAAATCTATTTTTATAAAAGTCAAAATGCAAGGTTCTTTTTCTTAATAGCTAAGGCCATTTATTATAAGGAAAAGAGAGAGGTGCGAGAAAGGAGTTTTGGTATCGAGCTAAATTTTAACAAGAGAAAGTTCTTTTAGAAAATGTTTTTGTATATGAGTATTTTAAAATCTAAAATAAAAAATGTAAGATGATATATAAGTTTGTTGTCTCAATTAGTGCGTGGTCCTCATCTTGAGACAAACTTTAATTTTAGATATTAATATATGTGAAATATATCTTTGTGAATTAGAATTTGAGCTTGAAAAATTAATTTATTAAAAAAAAAAAACCCTTATCCAAAATTCTGAGATTTACAATTAAATTTACTTAATATTTTACAATTTTTTGTTCTATTTATTAACATTTCTTTATTTGGGATAGGATATGCATTATCTACAATATTATTATTTAATATTCTATAATTAATTACCATCCTACTTTTCCCTCTTTTAATTTCACTATGGTTTCTAACTAAAAATGTATCTGACCTATGTTTGCTAGTACTAGGTCTAATATGTCCTAAATCTAATAATTCTTTTATATGCATATCAAAATCTTGTTTATCTACTTCATTATATGTATATTCTTGAGTTTTTATAGTTAAATTATCATTTATTATCTCTATTTTTGCTAATCCTATAGGTTTTCTATTTTTAAGACTATCACCAATTGTTTTTTTTCTTGTAGTTTTATAATATATTTATCTAAATTTTCTTGTTTAGTAGTAATTAATTTCTTTACAAATTTAGCATCTATTATATCTGTCTCATTATGATTAATGACACTTATATCATTAAGATTTTCTATTATAAATTGACTATCTGTATTAGAAATATTTTTTGTAGTTTCTTTAATATCTAAAGAATCAGATGTATGTGAGAAAATTGAGCTAGAAAGGGTATCACCACGCTTTTGCGATAACTCTGATAAAAAAGAAATCGTAGAAGTGCTTTAGGAAAAAGTACAACATTGTTTAGAACGGGTTAAAAGGCCATTAAAGGAATGAATAAAATTTAAACCAAGATAAAAATTGTAGGAAATATTATTTACAATATTTAAAAAGAGGTCAAAATATTTGTAATAGAAAAAGAAAACAGAGTGGAAAAATATTTTTTCTAGTTTCATTTTTCTAGAAACAAAAAAATATAAACAGATTTTAACAAACATGTTTTGATTACAAGTTTTTAAAATTTTGAAAACGAAAAAAAAAAAACAAAAAATAGAAACGTGACCAAATAAGGATTTAGTATTTGTTCTAAAGTAATCATTAATTTAAAGTTTTTTAAAGTTATTAGAAAATTTATTTAATTATTAATTTTAAAATTTTTAAAATTAATCAAAATGCGGGCAAATTAACTAAAACACTTTCAATTAAAAAAAAAAGTTTGATTAAATAAACGAAACGCTGCGATCCGAGCACGATGGACTTGTAATAGAGCAAATGGCAGCATTTGGAGTTAAAAAAAAATATAAAATTTGATAAATATAAATTTTATATTTTATGAGACAATAAAATACAAAATTTTTAACATAAAACCTTAACCTTTCTAAATTTATCCAATTTCAAACATACTCAATGGCCATGTTTGTTTGATGGATTATAACATGGGATTGGATTACAAATCCGTAGGGCCCACAATAGTGAAGTGTTTGTTTGTATTTTTGAGTTGTCTGTGGATCCCACGGATTGGATACCAAAACCCACAAAAGGTGGGATAACTTATCCCATAGGGGTGGTGGGATTATTAATCCCCCACCTCCGGATTTGTTTCCCGCCAATATTTAAAGGTTCAAAATTATTTTCTTTCACATCACATGTCAAATCACATCTTTTATTCCACTTTATATCCCACCAACCAAATATAAAAAAAATAATCCCACATAAAAAAATAATTCCATCTTTTATCCAATTCCACGTCTTTTATCTGTGGGTCTCACGATATTACTTATCCTCCATCATTCAATCACACCAAACAAACGCAGCCAATATGTCAATCCAACGGTGACCGGAACTGTAAGCCTAGCAAATTATCTACCAAAGTGAGATGCATATGGCGTCATCTCTTCGCTTTATCCAAACCCCTTCTTCTTCAATTTACTGGACATTCTCTGTTTTCTGACAGTAAAGAGTCTTGATAAGCTTTTTCAAGTCATGGCTTTGAATGGGGTCAACCTGTATTGGTCTTCGGTGGCTCGTCCTCGTTCACAGTAAGTGTTTTTTTTTTTTTTTTTCAATTGTCCCTCTTCCGGATTTCTTCCTAGGTTTTCATTTTTGTTTTTGACGGAGAATTGTTGTGGGAAACAGGGTCGGAGCCCAATTCTTCTTTATTTTTTGGTTGGAAGAATAATTTTTTTGTGGATATAATATTCAATAAGTTGAACCCAATTGATATTTTTTATGAATTGTGTTAGTTTGATTGTCTTGCACTTATCCATGTCATCATGTTCGTGTTCCATTTATAATTGGAGTTTAAAACTATGGAAGCCTCAGTTTATTTATTAATGTGCATGTGAGGTGTTTGTTGGAAGAACGACATATACTTGATCACAAGCTTCACTGAACATGATTAAGTGATTCATATAATTGGATATATATATATCAATTATCTAATACTTGCAGTGGATTCTATTGATTATTTGTCAAAATGAATTAGGCTTTGCACAAGGCAGTTTCAGTTTATTTAAATTATCCATATGTGCTGCTTAAGAAATTTAATAATCTTCTATTTTTGGGGGATTATTTGGAGCTTTCTCTTGTGTGTCATGGAAAGTTGTTTGGGCGTATAGAATTCAGCAGCCTGAACTTGACAAGTCTACATTGAAATATAATTAGAGTGGGTATGAAAGAGAAGCAGAGTTGATACCAATTGGCGAAAAACGCAGATATGTCCAATAAAAGGGATTGTCATCAGCTGCATTACCCGATCATGATGAAAGGAGATACACACCGACTGGATTGGCCCAATTTAAGGAGGAAGGATGAGTAAAAAGATAGTCTATAGAGATCTCCAAAACCAATGAGATAGTCTATTGGTCAATAATCAGCCATATTGGCCAATTTGATGCAATTATTTAGGAGGATAAGAGCCATGATTTCCTAGTTCCATAAAATTCATTGCAGTTTTGGGCACGTGGCCCATAAGGCCATGTTAGAATGTGAAGCGAGAATATGGGATAATGGGGTAGTGGAATAGTTAGCTTCTACTATATAAAAGGCCATAGAGGGCGTAGGAGAAGGGTTCCTCAACCAAAGCTCTTCCAGTGAGAATTGTATTTTTCAGTTCTTAGCTTCATTGTTCTCTAGTTTTAAATTAATGTTCTTGGAATTTGAAGTACTTTAAACAAAGGCACAACAACACACACTGACCTACTGTGTAGTACACCAATCATACGCATTTATATTTGAATATTGATTCAGGTGCGCCTGTAGACATACACCTGGAGTTCAAAATCGTGAGACTCTGAGATTGTTTAGAGCTTAGTCTGCTATCTTGCTGCTCCTTTAGTCTTTTTTTGGGAACTGTACCTTCTTGATTATATCTGTCAGAATCCACTAGAGCACATTGATTGATTAGAAGACATCCTAAAATTTTCCAACAGCAACCCACTATCTCACAATTTTTTTTTTTTTTTTTTTTTTTATAAGAACGAATTTATTTATAAAGCATAATGGGGATGCCACCCGAGGTACAAAAATAGGGAGGAATCCATCTATACAAAATGGAGAATCGACCAATATACCCAAAAGTCAATAAAGTCCAAGAAGATATGCACGTCTGGATCCATAGACCGTAAGCCCCAACTATGCAGAGTATACAAAAACATACTCTGCAGCTTAGAAAGGGGAAATTCTACCCCTTGGAATATCCTTCCATTCCTCTAACCCCAAATCAGCCAACTAATACAAAATGGGATCAAATTTCACACTTTTGTCAATTCGAGCACCCTACCACTCAGCCAAAACATGTGGCACCGTCCTCATATTGATCCCAATGCCTATCTCACACATATATGAATATACCTGGTGATGGAACTCAATGCCTATTCATTTAATGGACTTACCTTTGCCTTCTTGACCATCCTCTTGTAATTTTTTAGAGTAGCAACTCAACATGGAATTCACATTTAACATGTTGAGATTAGAGGTATTGAATATGAGGTTCCTATTTATTGGATCTCTTACGTCTTCAATGACAAGTAGATGGCTTTTGGTTGGCAATTTCATGGTGGAGTTCTAGTTCCACTTGTGCATAAGGAGTTGTGATTTGAGCTGTTGGCTTTTGTCCAAAAGTTGGGGTATCCTTGGTGTGTGGGGGTGGGGATGGTTTCCATTGACACAAGATTGGCGATTTTGGGGTACTTTAGAATCATTTAGCTAGAAGGGTTGATGAATTTCAGAGTTCACAGCTATTCATGGTTTGGTCTAATAAGCAAGAAGGCTTCTTGATGCTGCAGAGGTAGAGGTATTTCAGCGGGTTAGCAGGAGCAATTTCTTGATTTTACTCAATCCCAGTTACCTAGATCTGTGTCAAAATCATTTTTTGTTTGTTTGATCATGTGTGGATATTTGGGGAATCAATTTTCCATTTTACGATTATATGATTGGATGAGGACTTTTCTAGATGACACTAGGCTGATAGTGTCTTCTAATCAATTATAGGTTCCAGCAATTATGGGGTCTAGAAGTGAGGGTTTTGGTTAAGATTGGAAACCTGGATGTAAAAAAGAAAGAGGGGTGATATTAGAGTGCGGAGAATTAATAGAAAGGACATAAAAAAGAAGATTGTGAATATTGCACAGTTGAAGGTGGTAAGTTGAAGACAGGAATCTGGAGCTTTGGAGCTCAAGAAAGTAATAGCAGCAAAAAGTTCTTTCATCTGTGACAGGAGAATCAAAGAATGAACCATTGCTCGGGTACCTCGTGATGGTTGAGAAGTGGCTAGAGAGGATGATGTTTTAGCAAGCGTAGAGGATTTTTTTTTTTATGTTACTATTATATGTTGGTTAATACTGGAGATAAGACTGGATGGGTTAAGAGTTTCTGGTGGAAGCAGGAAGTATGGAAACTATTTTGGGAGATTCTTCAAGGAAGTAGTGGATGCACTCAATGGGCTTGAAAGAGAATAGCACTGCAAGTCTAGATATATTTATTACTTCTGTTTCCACTATTTCGGAGATCTTCATTTTTTGATAATATAAGAATATATTCAATCTCAAGAGGCATCAAAAGGAGGCACAATCCAGTACTCTTGAAGTATAGTTGAAGCTTTTAGACTCAAATGTATATTTGTAAATACATATGATTTGCACTAAAAATCAATAAAAGAGTGTAATGAAATTGGAAAAATTCACTATGAACCAAAAGAATAAAGAGGCAAGAACCACTCTCTTTAAAATAAGAACCTAAGTCTCCATACCCTAAAACAATCTACTATTCCTTATGCTAAATTGGCCTAAAGGGGTAACCTTCTAGTCTGTCTCATCTTGTCCATTGGGACATTGCCTATTCCAAGCTGTGAAAAAGACTTCATTGAAAGCAACATCACCTCCATTCAAACACTGAATAAATGATGCTCCACACCTAACCTAGCCGCCTTATAGAACAGTAAATGACGATTTACTCTCTCCCTTGTGGATTTGCTTATGCAACACCATGCACAAAAGTCTGCCTCTTCCTTAGGTTATCCATTGTTGAAATAGTTTCCATCACTTTTGTATGTAAATGAAAGCCATAACCAGGGCTTTGGTGTGCCAAACATTTTTCCTAGGGAAGGATGGATCTTCACGACGAATGAAGGACTAGCATAATGAGAGTGAGAACTCTCCTCTAGAAGTCCTTTTCCATATCAGAGTCTTCCTCCCCTCCTTGTATGGAATAATATTGCAACCTCCCTAAAAAATATCTCCAAGTCTTGCAAAGATTGTCTAAATGGGGAGACCAAGCCACTTGAATGAAAATCATCTGCCACCAAGGCCAAAGAAGGGATATATAATATGAACAGTTCTTCAAACATCTTTCATAAGATTTATTCGGAAAAAGCATGGGGTGGATACTGGAAATGTCAAACTGATTTGATATGTGGCTTCTGTCTTTAAAATTTTGATCTAGATATTCCGTTTGAGAATGAAGTGAGTGCTGAGCCTTGTGGTTTTAATCATGCAAAATCCTTCTGATGTCAAAGCTTTGAAGCATTTATAGTTGCTATAAGCTTGTTGATACCAGGTTTTGGACTGGAGCGCTAGTTAGTGTGTAAGCATGTGAGTTGCATCCTTTTGCTTTATGTGATAAAGTGCATGCGTTTTGGGTAATTTGGAAATATGTATTGAAGTTCTGTGCATCTGTAGGTAGTTTTTCTCGTTGTAAGTGGGTCCCTTTGTGGTTTCTTCACAAGCACTAAGGTTTCGGGCCAAAGACATCTGCCCCTGCTCCTCTCCACTCTATTTGGTGACAGACTTTTTGTGCTTTGCTTCCTGCTGTGGTGAACAAATGGTATATTGGATGTTCATGATTGTAGGTGTTGTGTGTTATGTTGATGTCCCTTTTATCTCTCTACTTCATATAGATTGTATTTGATATATAGAGCGAAACAATCGCGGTGTCTTAGATGTGAGTTCTAATATTTCAGGCAAGGGAAACAATATTATTGGGGAAATAATTGTGGACATGCTGATTCTTTTTGTATTCTTTTTGAATGTGTCCCTTTTGTGGCATTTGAAATTTTTGTAGAACATTGATCTTCTTGCTAGCAATTTTTGTATTTGCATCATTGGAGATTTCAATGTACTGTCCACATGTAGTGAATTGAGCACCTATCAAGGTGGTTTTGAAACTCCTCAGGGCCACTGGAGGTTTACCCGGTCGTTAACTTCAGGGCCCCCAGGGAATAGTCGAGATGCGCGCAAGCTGGCCCGGACACCCTGAGTTATTCAAAAAAAAAATCAAGGGGGTTTTGAAATCGGGCCCCCGGGGGGGGGGAATCGGGTTCAGTGTGAAACCTTGTAGGGGTGTGCTAAAAAAAAATGCGCTGGGGGAAGCAATATTGAATAGGATGGTGAGAATGTTTTCCTTCACATCAATATTGTCAGGTCGCTTGCTACCTATGGGGTTTCTGTTGATGAGACAAACTTTAGAAAACTGAACGAAAATTCTGATCATGTCTTACGTGATGGAGAAAAACCAGAGAAAATTGCACATAAGATAATTCTTGGTTGTTGGACAAGTTATTTATTTGTTTAGTTTTATTGTGTGGTGGGGGCCCCCCCCGGGGGGGGGGGGGGTTATCCATATTTTCATGTATTTTTTTGAAGTCTGCTTGTAACTTGTTAACCAATATTGGATTTCATTTTTAGTAATTCTACCTTATGGCAATTGGCGTAGAAATATGGAGTTTTTTTTCTCTATTACCACTTTATCGATCCTTTGCATCTCGAAAACATGTTTGGCATTTGAACTTTAAAATTTGGATAGAACATGAGAGTAAATTTCACACAACATTTCAGACTACAGCTACTTCTAGATTAGCTTATCGATTATGTGTTTCTTTTCCAAGCATATGCTTAACCTAATTTTTCTCTTTCTTCAGAGGATACAATGGCTTGCACTGCGTGAATCACTTGACAAATAGCAATGTGTTGGATTTGGTCTCAACTAGTCTCACTAGTAAATTGTGCTTTAGTTTTGAAGTAGATAGTAGAGCTAGAGCTGCAGTGATATCTGGAGAAGGCAATTTCCTTTCTTCTCATAGCAGCGATACAGTTTCAGGACATAGCATTGGCCAGAAAGAGGCAGACCACCCAACTGGAATTAAGGTAGAACCTGATGCAGTGGTTTTGGGAACATTTGCTGCAGAAATAACTCCTACAACAAGGAGTTCTTTTGCTGCTGCTGCTGCTGATGATAATGAATTTGACCTTGATTGTCCTACTGAAGGATTTGCTTCAATCCCAGAGGCCATTGAAGATATCCGTCGTGGCAAGGTTAGTTGCCTCTTAGCTGATTACTTTGTAGGACAAATTGTTTTGTTTTTTGATATATCGCTATTTTGGAATGACCTTGCAGTTTGTAGTAGTTGTTGATGATGAAGACAGAGAAAATGAAGGGGATTTAATAATGGCAGCATCACTGGTGACGCCTGAGGCTATGGCCTTTATTGTGAAGCATGGAACTGGAATAGTTTGTGTTAGCATGAAAGGTGAAGATTTAGAGAGGTTACAACTTCCTCTAATGGTTTCACAAAAGGAGAATGATGAGAAACTTTCTACAGCTTTCACAGTGTCAGTGGTACGTTGTTTCAACAAAGTTAATCCGCTGTTAGTGCTTGTTTATGAAGAAGGTAGAACCTAACAAGGAACTTATGAGATTTTCCCCAGTCATGCATATTTATCTTTATGGTGAACAATTATCTAGGATTTATTTTATATTTTGTTTTTTGATTGGTACAACTATGTAGGACTTCTTGTGTAGATTGAGTCGGTCAAAGTGCATTTGCTACATAAATAATATTTTAGTATATGGAATTTGACCTTTGTCAGTTCTAATACTCACCGAAAGTAATGTACTTTGGGAATTCGAATTTAGATGACTTATAATAGGTGCCACTTGTTTTAGTTTACTTTCAGAAGAAAAATACAAAATTTTCTTCTTAGTTGTATAGCTTGATTATGAATACAGAAGGTAGGGTAAAATATGAACTGAAGTATGGTCTGCCATTGGCTTCTGACAGGTACAACCTTTTGCTTCCATATGAGATTTATATTGGACTTGTTAAATCCTTTTCTGCAATTTTGATCAATTGGGTGCCTAAGAATCACACACACTGCAGTTTTTGAGCAATTGGGAATCTAAGAAGCACGGAAACTCTAAAATAGGTCTTGCGCTCGTATCATTTCTATATTGGATATGGACAAGCTACATGGCCTACTTGTCATTTTATTTATTTTTTCTGTCGGACACGGTAATTACACGAGGGATGCGACGGGTCAAAATGTAATATTTAAAACTTTTTTTAGTCCGTTTCGTCATTTTAGTATTTATTCAACGCCAAAAAGTTAAAAGTAAATCTTCACTTAAAAAAAAAAAGAATACTTTTTCAATCAATAATTCAAAGGTAACTGCAGGTATACTACATGTTAAGATGTCGATTTTATAAAGGAAAGTGTGCATATCCATGCACTATTTTTTATGCTTATTTCTTTATTAGTATTATAAAATATTTCTATGTTCATATATATTTTTAATAAAGTATATAATTTTTATTTTTTATTATCTTTATATCTCTCCTTTGTCCGTATCCTTATTTTTTCAAATTGCCATATCATTTGTCTATATCTGTATATGTATTCGTATCAGTATCCATGCTTCTTAGCTTGAAGCTTTCAGCCCATGCCAAAACTAAGGCATTTTAACATTTCATTGTTTTAAGAGGTGGCCAGAAGTTCATGCTCCAATGCAAATAACCACCTGATGCAATCTTTTTTATTCTATTTGCTTGCTTATCAAATATCAGTCAACCTTATGTGTGTCTAAGTCGTTTTGTTGTGTGTAAAAGAAGCGGGAGAGTTCTGAAAACGTTATGGTTATATTAACAAGAAAAGTTTAGTTTGCATAATCTAATTCAATATATAGATTTTAGTCTTTGGGAAGGGTGGAGTGGAAGATGGATTGGCCTATTTTCTTGTTGGGCATCAACATTGTTTTGAGGAACATTTCATTTACTAGTTCTGTTGATATAGTTAGTGTTCAATCAATGTTCTCGTTATATTCTATGTTGTATCAACGGTTAAAAAAAAGAAAAGTTCATGCTTTCCTGGTCCTGCATTGACCATCATATTTGATGTTAGTCTTTCGGATTCTGTAGGATGCAAAATATGGTACTACAACAGGTGTCTCAGCTCGTGACAGAGCAACGACAATTTTGGCTCTAGCATCAAGAGATTCAAAACCTGAGGATTTCAACCGCCCAGGCCATATATTTCCTTTGAAGTATAGGAAGGGAGGAGTTCTGAAAAGGGCTGGGCATACAGAAGCCTCAGTTGATCTAGCTGTATTGGCTGGGTTGGACCCTGTTGCAGTTCTTTGTGAGATTGTAGATGATGATGGTTCCATGGCTAGATTACCTAAGCTTCGCCAATTTGCACAGGCTGAGAACTTGAAGATTATTTCCATTGCTGATCTAGTAAGGTATAGTTCCTGATCTTAGAGAGAGAGAAAGGAAAATGAAAGTAGAAAGGCTGATGCTCAAACTGCCAAACTCAATTTTTTCCCATTACTACAGATGGTGTGGTCACCTTTATCACTTGAGTTTGAATGTCAGGAACATGGTAGGAAGGCCAACCAACACTAGTTCATACGCTATCAGCCTTTAAATTTCTCCAAATATCCTTCTGTTTTCCCACACCAACTTAGACCAGTTTATTTTTATGAGATGAATTGTACTTTTTAAGATAAGCACTACCAAGATACAGTAATGAGGGTTAGTCGACCTCATTTGACTTGTTGAATGTGGTGTGAATGACCAATTACTAAAATGTGGTAAAACGTGGCACAGCATTTGTTAGAGCATGATATTAATTCACAAGAAACATGTTGGAACATTCTGGAATTGAGCTTGCTGGATGGATGAGTTGACAAGTAATTGGTAAGTAATTGCACTCTAGCAATCTAGAGTGGTCATCTAGTGCGTAAAACCAGGAGATTATCTCTTAATATGATTTAATCGGTATTTATCTAAGAACATTACTGTGTTTGGAGAGAGTTTTCTTTAGTGCTAGTTGAAGACTTAAAAGACACTGACGGAGAAGGAATGGAGAGCTTTAGCTAATTATCCTCCCTCAACTAGAATATATTTGATATAAAGTATGTTGCAAAGAAAAGACTTTGCTTGTAGGCTGTGCTGATTCATTTTTGACTTGTAGTCCAACTGTTTCACATTGTTGAAATGGACTTGTTTTAGGAACCACTTTGTGAGTAACCTATACGCTAATTACACCAAAGACCTATGTTTACCTCTATCTCACTTGGGTTCCTGTAGTTTTAAATGCATCAATTTTGTCCATTAATTTTGCAAAATATGCACATTATGCAAATCCAACTCCTTGGATCTTGCTTCTTGTCCAAGGGAAAGGACTGTAATCCTGCGTAAAGGACTTCTTGCTATGGTCTTCCGTGGCTAGCCACTCCCACTCTGAGTAAACAACTTCCTGCAGTTACACTATGCAGGGATTAGTTCAGTTGTTGTGAGGCGAGCTGCGGAGATAATTCCTCGTTTTGGAACAGTCTGGGTTTTACAGACTAGACCCATGTACCCACACAAGGTATACAAAGTTATAATTACTCTATCAAAAACAACAAATTTATTTGGTGCAGTGAATTGCTTTATTGTTATTATTTATTTATGTTGTAGCCATTCCCAATCATGATAGGTTGGCTCCAAAATTATTTATCTAGCTAACTAATAAAAAATAATATAATAATTGTTGTAAATCAATGTCTTGTCCCATCAAATACTTGGGATGTGAAAAGTTATTGTTGTGACGATAATTAAAAGGCTGGAACACAACTGAGTTGCTGGATTAACCTTGTACAAGCTAGATAATCAATTGAAATGAATTATGAATGGAAGTTTTTTTGTGTAAACGAGGTGTACTGATAGTTACAACCCAGATAGGAACGGTATTAGTTACTATAGCATCTGATTAGTCTTTGGTGAATTGGTATGTTGTATTGCATTGGATTTGTCTTCAGTGAATTGGTATGTTGTCTAAATATATTGGTGTACATATATAACGTATATGGAAAAAAGAAAGGAAGAGGAAGAAAGTCGAGAAGAGACTCAAAGATGTAGAAAAAGAGATAAAGGGGAGAAAGTGGCAACCTAAGATGCACAAACACTTTAAGAAGCTAGCATATGTGTTGGATACATGTTGGACACTAGCACTCGTTGGATGTTCTCCTAACATGTATTAGACAGTTGTCTAAATATGTTCTCTTAACATGTTGACGTAGCACAACGGAACAAGGAACACAAGAATAAAATATTAAAGCAGTGAATAAAATTGAAATTAATTCAATATCATCCTCCAAAACTGAAAACCCTTTCAATTTCCAACCTTTTATATCGGTTAGGGCTAGAGACCAAATGAAGTAATATTCAAAAATAAATCACTCAAAAATCAAATCTCTAATTTTAAGGAAAACAAATAAATCAAATCCCAACATCGTCCTCTCCAAACTTAACCTATCCAATTCAAATTTTGTCCCCGCTTAGAATATTTGAATTGGAAACGGTTATCATAATCCCTATCATTTCCTCTGAGCTGAAAAGAACTCTGCTTTGTAGAGTGCTGGTGCAGATAATGCGCCAAGAGCTCAGGATTAATGCAGTGGAACTCCTCCTCGGTAATTCAAGTAGCATCGGAGTTTGGTTTGTGCTTCCACAGAACAAAAAAATGCTGAAGGCGCCCCTGAGGAGAAATGATGGTCTCAAAATTCAGTACATCAATGACCTACTCTACATCCAGCTACTGAAGAGGTGGCATGGCTAGGACCGATGAAGGAATAGAAGAGCAAACGGAATGACCTGCAGAAGTATTAGTAGGAAAGATTGGAGGCTTGAATGTAGCTTGGTAAGGTAACAATTCCTCTACATTGAAAACTGGATTAATACTCTTATCAGTAAGTAAATCAATTAAATAAATATTATGGTTCAATCTGCTACGGATATGAAAAGGTCCAATAGCACGTGCATGCAATTTCTTGACAGAATTTTTAGGATAATGCTATGGGCTAACACGAACCATAATATGGTCCCCTTCTTTAAATGCAACATTGCGATGATGTACATCAGCAGCTAGTTTATAATCTAAATTACTAGTCACAATTTTATGTCTAACATCAACATAGATATCATGAATGTGTTGGGCAAAGGATTCAACTGATTGAGATGACCGGCTATCAGAGGTAAGGGAATAAGGTCAATAGGCTGGCGAGGGGTAATACCATGAACACATTCAAAAGGACTCTTAACAGTGGAACGATTGATAGAGATATTATAAGCAAATTCAGCGGTAGGTAGTAACAAATCCTAAGTTCCCTGACGTTCCCCAACTAGACACCTAAGCATGTCTCCTAAATTTCGAGTAACTATTTCAGTCTGGCCATCAGTCTGGGGATGAAATGTAGATGAAAATTTCAGATGGGTACCAAACAGTTTCCACAGAGTCTTCCAAAAGTAACTCACAAACTTAACATCCTTATTTGACATTGTGAAAGTGGATAGGCCATGTAGTTTGACAACCTCTCTAAAGAATAAGTTAGCTACGTGAGAAGTATCAACTGTTTTGGTGCAAGGTATGAAGTAGGCCATCTTAGAAAATTGGTCAACTACTACTAGAATGGAATCATGACCTCTAGCAGTCTTAGGTAAGCCAAGAACAAAGTTCATATTGACATCTTGCCATGGTGTGTGTGGAATAGGTAAGGGTGTGTACAACCCAGAGTTTTGCTTTTTAGCCTTTGCTATTTGACATGTACGACACTGAGAAACAATTCTGGCCATATCTTTCTTTAGGGATGGCCACTAAAATCTATCTTTGACTAGAGTGATCGCCTTATAGCCTTATCACTACCAAAATGGCCAGCTAATCCCCCTGCATGTAACTCTCAAACTAAAAAGTCTGGAATAGAAGTACGAGAAATGCACAACTTGGATCCACGAAACAAATAACCATCTCGAATAATAAAATCAATAAGTTCATGATGGTTACTAGCCTGGATGTCTTGAAAGATTAGGCCAAAATCGGAACAAGTTGGACATTCATCTTTGAGTCTATCAAATTCTATTACATTGACGCTCATAGACTGCAAAGTGAGAACAACCTTACTCAATGCATTAGCAACCTTATTCTTTACACTTGCATGGTGATTGACGACAAAGGTATATACTTGAAGAAACTCTATCCATGAAGCATGCTTATTACTCAATTTCTTTCAGGAATGAAGATATTTTAAGACCTGATGGTCTGAGTATAAAACAAAGTCTTGTGGTAACAAGTAATACCGCCAATGCTGTAAGACTCGGACAACAGCAAACAACTCTTTATCATATGTAGAGTATCGCTTCCTAGAATCATCAAGTTTTTCACTGAAATATGCTATTGGCTGACTTTCTTGACTTAAAACACCTCCTATACCTACCTTAGAGGCATCACAAGCAAACTCAAAGATTTTGGAAAAGTCGGGGTGACTCAAAATAGGGGTCTCTACCATCTTTTTCTTGATTTCCTCAAATGCCCTAGTGGCAACTGCGGTCTACTGGAAACTCCCCTTTTTCATGCAATCTGTGATGGGAGCTATAATAGATCTAAAACCCTTAATGAATCTTTGATAAAATGTGGCGAGTTCATGAAAACTATGGATCTTGGAAATAGTCTTAGGTTTAGGCCACTCAAGGATAGCTCTATTTTTCTTAAGGTCTGTTGCTATCCCTTGATCAGAGACAATGAACCTAAGAAAAGACACCTGAGACTGCATAAACGAACACTTGTTAAGATTGGCATAAAGTTGCGCAGTCCGCAAAACCTCAAAGACTTGCCGAAGGTGAGCTAAGTGTTCTTTCTTAGTTGTACTATAGATAAGTGTTCAAACTGTACCACTAAAAATTTTCCCAAGAAAGGGCGTAGGACCTGAGTCATGAACCTCATAAAGGTACCAGGAGCATTAGACAATCCAAATGGCATTACTAGCCATTCATACAAGCCATCAGGAGTCTTAAAGGCAGTTTTCCACTCATCGCTCAGTCTAATATGAATCTGATGGTATCCACTACGAAGATCTATCTTGGAAAACCAAAGGAAACCAGCTAAAAGGTCTGGTATATCCTTGAGATGAGGAATGGGAAACCTATGCTTGATAGCGATCTTATTAATGGCTCTACTATCAATGCACATTCTTCATGATCCGTTTTTCTTAGGAGTTAATAAAGCAGGCACAACGCAAGGACTAAGACTCTCTCGAATAACACCCCTTTGTAAAAGTTCTCCTACTTGTTTTTGCAACTCAGCACGCTCACTAGGATTCATCCTATAATGAGGTAAATTATGCAACTAGGATCTAGGTATGAAGGTTATGGCATATTGAATGTCCCGTATAGGAGGGAGCCCCTTGGGGAGGTCTGTAAGTGTCACATCCTTAAACTGCTCAAGTAACTGAGCAAGTTCAAGGTCAGAGGCTACTGGGTTTGTAAGTTGGTCATAGAAAACATTCTCAACTACCAGAGCTAAAACAAATCCACAATCTGTCCCAACTTTCTCAAATTCTTTCCGATTCAGCAATTGAATGGTGTGTTTCTTTGGAGTAGGAGAAATTGAAATGGGTTTAGCCTGGGAACCCGACTTAGGTGGAGACTCAAATTCATGTTTCTTTGGTTTAATAGGGTTCAATTGGATGGTCTTACCTTGGTGTTGAAAGGTGTAAGTATTAGATCACCCATGATGCATCACGTCTATATCATAGAGTCGTGGACGACCAAGTAACACATGCACGACGTCCATAGGAAGAACATCACACCACACTTCATCAGAGTAACTTTCCATCTAAAGAGGGACTAAACACCTGTGGGTGACAGAAAGACTCGTAGTATCTATCTAAGCTACTCGAAAAAGATGTGGATGTGGCTCTGGCTCTGGCTCTGGCTTAAGTTTAATCCTTACTACATTCACGGTACTTTCCCCATCTATGACAATCTTGCAAGCCTTAGTCTCACATTTAAGGAAAGTTTGAAATATGCTAGTGTGCTTCCAATCTTCTTCCTTCACAGGGGTTGATAAAATGCACCATATGACACGAAGATAGAATTCATCCTCAGCCTCATGTTCCTCACACCCCTCCTCAAAGTCAAAATCATCTACTTGCTCAAACTCATTAGACTAAGGTGACTAATCTAGATCTTGATTGAGCACAAGTGCTTGCTGTAGACACTGTGCAGCAATGTGTCTCCTCTTATGATAGTTATGACATCAAATATTTGAAGTACTAAGGCGAAACTTAGAAAAAGTAAGCTCAGTACCTTGTTTTCCCCAATTTCCCAAATTAGGACTATTACTTCCCCGTGAAGTAGTTGTTCTTGTTTGTAAACTCACACTTGGTTTTTGAGAAGAGAATGACTTCGATTGTTGTTGGAATTAAGAGGTCATCCGTCTAGGAGTTGAGAGTTTATATAGTTGTTTAATGGATAGAGCCTTATGAAAGGGGTCTTCTAAAGACTGGGGGAGAAAACAAACTAACCTCTTTTTCGAGCTCGGGACGTAAACCATTAATAAATCTACCCACCGTTCGCCAAGGCTCCTCCCTAATGTCATATCTCATAAAAAGAGTTTCAAAATTAGACATGTACTTAGTGACACTAAGAGACGTTTGCCTTGAGTTCATTAATTGATCATTTAGTTGGTCTCTATAGTGGGCAGGAAGGTACTTCTCTTACAATTTAACTTTCATGTCAATCCAGCAATTAATGGGTGGGGCTTCAAATCTCTCTCTCTTAATCTGAACATGCTGCCAATACTGCTTGGTGGAACCTACTAACTTCATTTGGGCAAACATGACTTGATGCAAGTCAGACATATGATATCACCTAAAGTAATCCTCAATCTCAAGAAGCCAATCAGAAAAGATACTGGGGTCTAATTGTCCATCAAAGGATGGAGTTTCAACCTTAACAGCCTTGACTATATTGTTGAATTCATCATGGTGGTTTCTAGGGTATTACATAGGTGGTCTAACCCTATAGTTATCCCCATGTGGCCTATGATTGGTGACATGATTGACTTGAGGGAATTTATTATCATAGCTTAGAACAGAGTTTACATCATCTTCAATATCTCTCCCATAAGGACCTCGAGAAAATTGCGTTTGGCCGTGGCCACTGGGATAAAATCCAACAGAACCGGTGGAACTGCGGGAAGGATCTAACGTCTATCGGGGAGAGATAGAGATGTCACCCCTTTGATCATCCACCTGACGTTTGTTTAAAGTTCTAGCTAGTTTATCAAAGTCCTCAGGAAGTTGGTTCATTGAATCCTGTAGTGTGTTCATGTTTTGTTCTCTGGTAGAAACTTTTTGATTCGTGATAAAACGGTTTGGTGAATGAATATGAGGTATAGTGTGGAAAGGTAAGGGAGATGAAATTAAGGGATACTACAATCTATGTACTAATATATTAAAATGAAAGGGAGTAAGGAAAGGCTGACACGTGGTCGGTTTTTGGTGATGTTTGTTTTCATTGTGTTTGTTATTAAAAATTATTAAATATGTTTTTAACGCAATTGTTCTATTAGGCTGTTTGGTTAGGGTGGTCTCCTAGTGAAATGAAGGTTAGAGTTTTGAAATGTGGGACCGCTATCTCTTCCGAAGGTAGGTTTGAAACCTGTGAAAGGCTGCATTAATTTGGCTATTTTTAAATTTGCTTCATTTTGTATTTTTTTCCCTAACTATTCTTATGGATAATTTGCTTAATTTGTATTTTCTCCCCTATAATTTTGTAAATAATTTAGACTAATATATTAAAATTTGTTTTACTTTGTATTTTTCCTCAACTATTGTTATGGATGTTTTGTTCAATTTGTCTATAAGATTAGTTCCAAAAAGCGTGTACATTTTTAATTTAATTTTGTGGTACTTTTTTGTTTTGTGTTTTACTTTTTGTTCGAAGTATAGATACATATCATATTTTTATGTAAATTTTTAACAAATTATTTGTCATAAATTAGGTATTTAAAATTTTTAAATATTTAAATATTATATATTTATCGTATTAAATATCATTTTATACTGACTATATATTTATTATATATATAATTAAATATAATATCATAGCTGTTGATTTTGGTAAATGGCAACCCAAAGACCTCTCTTACGATATTGACACGTGTAAATGGTAAGACTGATGCTGCATCCTTTGCTGTTGAGAGAGTAAAATGTGAGAAGGGAAAGATTTATTTAAGAGTTTCAAGCTGCTTCACTTGCAATGGGTATACGTTGGCGATGGCTTCTTTAGCTATGTAGCAAAATCAACACGTCCTTAAAAATAGATGGAATCGTATGTTATACGAAGTTATACACATATAACAACTAGAAAATAGATCTAGGAACTATATACACAGAACAACCAAAAAGCCGAAAAAAGAGAAGACGTTCATCTCACATAATCTTCAATTGGTTCTTTGTTATTTCTTTTGGTATGCAATCAAAAATTTTACAACCTTCTTTTATCTTCTAAACCTTAACTATACCGGTTTCCGATTTTTCTTTTTATTGTTTGGAAGATGGCTGAGTAATTCTACTTGAATCTAATGAAAAAAAAGATGTTGTATGTTCTTTAGGCTTTTATAGGTGAGAGTAATTTGTGAAAGGAGGAGATGAATCTTTACAAGAAATTAGAACGGTTTCCTGCTACGTTCGGAACACTGTATTCAGGGTTCCACCCCTTGCTTATTCTTGAATCACCTAATTAAGATGAGAAACAACTACTCTGTTCGCTCCTGCAATTGCCTTCATCTCACCTCAAAATCCAACCAAGATCAGAATTTTAATTCCCATCACCCAACAAGCCCAAACCAAAGAACAATATAAAAATTTCATCTCTAAATAAGCATATTTGAAAGGTCATCAGTTTAATTCAAACGTGGGAAACCCCGAGACCTTCTTTAAGATATTGACACGTGTAAATGGTAAGGTTGGAGCTGTATACTTTACTGTTGAGAAAACAAAATGTGAGAAGAAAAAGACTTGTAGGCTATTTACATTTTGCTAATATTAGTTTAGGATTCTTTTGGTATTCTCCCATGTTTGGCGCATATCACCTTGCAAGATGTGTGAGTTAACTGTCACAAGTTAAGTTACTACATATTAGAGGAAAAAATTTTACACCTTACAACGTTGTCTGTCAATAAAGTATGCGTACTTGAGTTTGCGGCCTTCCTATTGGTTTGCCATAGAGAAGATTTGAACCATTCAAATAGTACTGGGGCCACCAGCAAAAGCACTGGATTTATCCTAAATTCTGATCTCATCGCACTAGCAAGTACCATTATTTGTCTCTCTTTCTTTTTATATTTTCTTTTCTCTTTTCACGCTTATTATAAAATTTGAGACCCTTAGTCATGCATACGCAGAAAAAAGAAAAAATAAAGAAAAAAAAGAAAACTTCAAAGGGTCGGTCATGATGTTCAGCTAACTCACTCTACATTACATGATGTTTAGCGGATAGCCCGCAGCAATGCGCGAGCTTTTAGATCTAGTTTATTTTATTTATTTATTTATTTTATTAAGGAAGATGAGATAGAAATTCTATGCTGATATTAACTCAAATTGAAATAAGTAATTAAATATTATGTTTGGCCAAAGTAAATGTCATAAATATGCAAGCAATAAAAGTGACAAGTATAATTGTGTTCAATTTATAGTTGTAGGGGTATGGGGAATGGGAATAGTGGCTCTATGTAATCTCACAAGAAAGAAATCTAATGTAGGTCAAAAAGAGCCCAAAATGC
>JAVXUM010000023.1:19636883-19649534 GCA_035590655.1 Pouteria glomerata
GTAATCTCACAAGAAAGAAATCTAATGTAGGTCAAAAAGAGCCCAAAATGCGAGTTTAATATCTTTCCTAGCCAAATAGAATATGTAATCACAGTTTTGAGTAGTGAACATGTGACCTTGCAAAGCATATATCGTTTTATGGTCACCGGAGGTGGCCGGAAGTCTTGTTTTGGTCACTGGTGTGAGGTGATGGTGCTGGTGGTGTCGCTTTGCCTCTATGTCGACTAGAAGATGTGCCACGCTGATCATGCTAAAGGCTGGAGGCATGATCATCCTGTGCTGGTGTTCTTTGGCGGCAGATTTGCTTCGAGGAGGAGTCAAGATGGTGCCAGAAGACTCGCCGGAGGTTGGTGATACCAAAGATGGCTGATGGTGGACTTGGGTGCTCGAAACGTGCTTACGCAGAGGAAAGAATCGGTGAGGGTGTGTCTTACTTGCTGTCGACTTGTCGGTGTGTGGGTCCATCAGGTTGAAATCGGGACTTAGGGCTTAGACGATGGACTTCACCGTCTCAAGGCGATTCTCCATTCGTCGTCAGATTGGGTGATTGACCCTGGGGTCATGGCTGTACTGGCGATGCAGTGATGAACTAGCGTTAAGCAGGCACTGGTGGTGTTGCAGCAGCGATGTATGACGACTTATGATATTTGGGTGGGCACAGTGATGAAGACTGGGGTTATTTGGAAGAGTGGGTTTCCGATGGATATTGAAGGCTGTAGGACTCTTTCGTTCTGATACCGCTTGACGTAGCATAGCGGAACAAGGAACACAAGAATAAAATAATAAAGCAGCGAATAAAACTGAAATTAAATCCCAACAAAATGTGAGAAGAGATGAAGTCATATCCAAACCTTTATATAGGCTAGGGTAAAGACTAAATGAAGTCATATCCAAAAATAAATCAATCAAAAATCAAATCTCGAATTTTAAGGAAAACAAATAAATCAAATCCCAACATCTTCCTTTCCAAACTTAACCTATTCAATTCAAATTTCGTCCCCACCAATATTTGAATTGGAAACAGCTATCATAATCCCCACGACATGTATTATATACTTGTCTAATTACGTTCTATTATTAAATTTTTTTAGAGCCTGACACTAATGTTTTGGGGACACAAGTGTCCATATTATAATTTTCGAAAAGGAAAAAATGTATATAGAATCAAATAATAAAATAAAAATCAAAGGGTGGCCTTGGAGGAACTATAAGATTGTTCCATTATGACTTGTGGTTTTGGGTTCAAACCTAAAAATAGCCTCTCTACAAGTAAGAGTAAGTTTGCATGCATCTGACCCCATAATGCCATAGCATTGTGCACTAGGTTATCTTTTAATCTCGTTTTTCAAAGTTTTTGATTTTTATAGTTTTTGTTGGAAAACTGGGAATACTTTTGGGTGTGTGTTATTGTTAATGTATATTAATTGTATTCAAGTACTTGTATTATATTTATATCTCAGTATTTAATTTAGGGAGATGAATGTATCTATATTTAATATAGGGAGTTGTATCTAGCTTGTGGGTACTCTAGAAAGTCCTATTTTGTACATGTATAGATGTAATCACAAACAACCTAATTGAGTATATCAAGTCTTTCAATAAATTATTCTCTTTCATATGATATCAAATCCTAATTAGGGTTCTCATTCTCAGCCTTCATTATTGATTTTTATCTCTGTTTTGCTCTATTTTGAGCCCAAAACAGAGCTGTCTCCATCTTTTCTTTTCTGTTTTTTATTGCCATTGTTGTTTTTGACCTTCATTGCCAGAAACTCGAATCAATATGTTTGAGATTGCATCTTTCAAAACTACTGGACAATCTGAAGAGATCATGGTGCAGCAAACATCTAGAGATCTTTAGAATATGCAGTAAGCGCATAGGTTGAATGGAAAGAATTACCTAAAGTGGTCTCAATTTGTCCGAACATACTTAAAAGGAAAAGGAAAACTGAGTCGTCTTTTTAGGATTGGACCAAAGGAGGACGATCCAAAATTTGAAGCATGGGATGAAGCTGACTCCATGATCATGTCATGGTTATAGAATTTCATGAACCCAGAAATCAGTGACACCTTCATGTTTTTGTCCACAGCAAAGGAGATTTGGGAAGCCGTTCGACAGACATGCTCCAGGGCTTGTGATGCAGCACAAGTCTTTGAGATTAAAGTCAAAATTAGTAGAACAAAACAAACAGTAAAATAGTGACTAAATATGCAAACTTATTGCAAAATTTGTGCCAAGAACTTAACCATTCTCGGTGCATTGAAACAAAATGCTGGAAGATGCAGCAATTCTAAAGAACTTCATTGAGAAAGATTGAATTTATGATTGTTTGGTAGAGCTTAATACTAATTTTGATCGAGTTAGAGTTCAGATTCTTGGCAAAGAAGAATTACCATCGTTGAATGAAGCCATTTCCTTGATTCATGCTAAAGAAAGCCGTAGAGTGCTTATGCTTGAATCCCAAACCATGGAAGGATCTGTAGTGGTAGCTGTTCTTGAACCACCATCTAAGGAGAATGGAAAGGCAAAGTTATCAAGGTCCTGAAGCCAAGATAATAAAGATGCCCCCTGGTGTAATTACTGTAAGAAATTAGGATACACAAAAGAAAACTGTTGGAAGTTGCATGGCAAACTATCTAACAAGGAGTGGAATCAACGAAGAGGACAACAGAAGAATCAAAACCAAGCCAATGCTACTGTATATCAGAACCAGTCAAGTCAAGAAAGGCATCAAAGTCCAAGAGAGTTCAACAAAGAGGAGATAGAGAAGATAACTTCTGGGATCTATAGAGAAACTCACTGGTGCATGTTCTCTCTCACTCTTAGGTAAGTTCTCTGTTTCTCAAGAATTAAATGTTTCAGATGATGGTATTAAGGATTTATGGATTATCGATTCAGGAGTCACTCATCATATGACTCACTCTTCATTAAGTTTCAGCACTTACACTCCTTGTCCAAGTAGTAGAAAAATATCCGTTGCAGATGGTTCTCTTTCTACCGTAACTGGCCTAGGGGATATCCATATCTCTCCATCTCTTACCTTAAAAAACATGCTCCATGTTATTATTCACCAATCTGATATCCATATAGATACTCCTGACATGAACTATAATGTACTTTTTTACCCTTCCTACTGTCTATTTTAGGACCAGGTTTCAGGAAAGAGAATTAGACTTGCTACGGAGAAAAAAGGTCTATACTATATGGAAGAATCAAACAAATTTAATATTGTTAGGAATAATTTTTAAATTTAATATTGTCAGGAATAATTTTTCTTTGTCATTTTTATCATTATCCAATAAAGACGCCATTTGGCTTCATCATTTTAGATTTGGAAATCCATCATTTGGGATCCTAAAAATTATGTTTCCTGCTTTGTTTAAAGGGTTGAGGAATAAACATTTACCTTTTATATTTCCAAATGTGTCTGGCTCGCGTTGGTTTGCTTCTTTTATTGATGATTGCATTAGGATTTCTTGGATTTTTCTTCCCAAATCTAAATCCGATGTTTGTAGTATTCTTCCAAATTTTTATAGCATGATCCAAAATCACTTTGGGGTTAAATAAAAAGATTTAGATCTGACAATGCTTGAGATTATTTCAATCAAATCCTATCTCCATACTTTTAAAACGAAGGCATGGTTCATGAATCTTCCTGTATTAGTACCTCACAAAAAAATGGTTTTGCAGAAAGAAAAATGGTCACTTGATAGCAACCACTTGAGCACTTCTTGTTCACCAAAATGTTCCAAAGAACTATTGGGGGAACGCTATCCTCACAGTTACATATATGATCAATCGACTGTCGTCAAGGTCTTTGGGGTTTAAAACACCGTTAGAGACTCTCTCTAAATTTTATCTTGATCTCAGAATCACAAATGACATCACCCTTAAAATTTTTTGATACACTGCGTTTGTTCTTATTCATAGTTACAACAGGAAAAAGTTAGATTCAAAAGCTGTTAAATGTGTTTTTGTGAGATATTCTCCAACTCAAAGAGGGTATAAGTGGTACCATTCAACTACTCGGAAAATTTTTATTTCTGCTAATGTTACATTTGAGGTACAAAAATCCCATTTCACTCAACCTTATGTTCAGGGGGAGTCATTGTCACCTGTGGAAGATAAGGAGAGGAACTTCTTTCTGCTTGAACTACATCTACAATACCTCAACCATCCGAACCTCCTGTTTTTAATTTATCTCCTCAGCCTGAATATCTCGTGTCAAGTGAATCATTCCAAGCAACAGAGTCATCCGAAATAGAGTCAAATTCTTCACATGTGATAAGGAATAAAGCACTCCAAGACACATTTAGATTTGTCCAGGTTTACTCTAGGCGTATAGACCTGGACATAGCTCTGGATCAAGTCTAAGAATCACAACCCACTCCTGGAATTGAAATAAATATAGTTCCAAATAATATTTCTCCTCAATTAGCTAATGACTATCACCTTCCAATTGCTGTTAGGAAAGGCACGAAGGAGTGCACTAAACATCCTTTGCATCTTCTAGCGAAGTTTGTGTCACTTGAAAGATTTTCACCATCACATAAAAACTCCGTGGTCAAGTTAAATACAATTCATATTTCTAATACTATTTTTGAGGCATTATTTAATGAGAAATGGAAAAATGCCATGAGAGAAGAAATGCAAGCATTTGAAAAAAATAATACATGGGAGGTTGTTGATCTCCCATTAGGAAAGAAAGCTGTGAGGATGCAAATGGGAGTTTACGGTGAAGTACAGGTCTGATGGTTCATCAGAAAGATATAAAGCCAGACTTGTGGCAAAGGGGTCAGGAGACATTTTCTCCAGTAGCTAAGATGAACATGTCAAAATTTTGCTATCACTAGCTGCCAACTTCAACTGGTATTTAGAGCAATTTGATGTAAAAAATGCTTTTCTTTATGGCAATTTAGAAGAAGAGATATACATAAAAATTCCTCTAGGATTCAAGAGGAATATAGGGAACAACAAAGTTTGTAAGTTGAAGAAAGTATTTTATGGTGTCAAGCAATCTCCTAGAGTCTGGTTTGGTAGATTTTTCGAAGTGATGCTAGCTACTGAATATTGACAGAGTAATGGAGACCATATGCTTTTTATCAAGCACTCAGATTCAGGGGGAGTAAGAATTCTCTTGGTTTATGTTGATGACATAATTATGTTGGAGAACGATGAAAAGGAAAAAGAAGCTTTGAAAAATGTCTAGCTAGGGAATTTGAGATAAAAGAACTTGGTAGATTGAAGTACTTTTTTGGGAATTGAAGGAGCTCATTCTTGCGAAAGCATATTCTTATTTCACAGCAAAAGTATGTCATGGATCTCTTGAGGGAGACAAAAAAGTTGGCTTGCAAACTAGTATCCACACCAATTGACTCAAATCAAAAATTTGGAGAAGTAAATGAAGATTCAGTTGTGAACAAAAAAATGCATCAGAGGCTGGTAGTAGGGAAGCTCATATATCTGGCTCATACTAGGCCAGACATTGTATTTGCTGTAAGCATGGTAAGCCACTTTATGCAAAATCTCAAAGAGATTCACTTGTAGGCAGTAAATAGGACACTACATTACCTGAAAAGGAATCATTGTAAATGCATTTTGTTTGAAAGAAATAGTGGATTAGTTGTTGAAGTTTACATTGATGCAGATTATGTTGGCTCACTTGTCGACAGAAGATCGTCTTTTGGCTATTGCACTTTTCTTGGAAGTAATCTCATAACATGGAGAAGTAAGAAGCAGAATGTAGTAGCAAGATTAAGTGCAGAGGCAGAATTTAGAACAATAGCTTTGTGAATATGTGAGCTACTATGGATCAAGATAATTTTAGAGGACTTGAAGATCAAGTGGGAAGGACCTATGAGATTACTCTGTGACAACAAGTTTGCCATTAACTTAGCTTATAATCCTGTTCAACATGATAGAACGAAGCACATTGAGGTGGACAAGAACTTTATAAAGGAAAACCTAGATGGTAGATTAATTTGTGCCCCTTATGTTTCGACTAAGGGCCAGCTCACTGATGTACTTACCAAGGGCCTTGATGGTAATTTTCAAGAAATTATCTCAAAGTTGGAAATGAAAGATACATATTCTCTAATTTGAGGGGGAGTGTTGGAAAACTGGGAATACTTTTGGATATGTGCTATTGTTACTCTACATTAATTGTATTCATATACTTGTATTATATATTCATGTCTTAGTATTAAATATAGGGAGATGAATATATCTGTATCTAATATAGGGAGATGTATTTAGCTTATAGGTAATCTGAAGTGTTCTTTTTTGTACATGTATAAATGTAATCACAGACAACCCAATTGGGCATGTCAAGTCTTCCAATAAATCATTCTCTTTCGCAATTTTAAAACCTAAAACTTGAGATTTGTTCATGAATAAAGTTTTCTAGAATACATAAGAATAAAATGTATTACATGATATTAAATAGATAAATATTTATTATTTTTGCATTTAGATATTGAAATTATTGTCTACCTATAAAAGAGAAGGAAAGGAAAAAGAAGTGACCATTGTAGAAGTGTTCTAGAACGAGAAAAAGAGTGTAACCCCATAAAAAAGAACAATGAATATTATGCTGATGTTCCCCTCTCATGTTTGTTGTTTGGCATGTGGTCTTTCTTTTTTTTTTTTGGTCCAAATTTGTGATGGTTCTTTTCAATTTTACTAATTGTATACATTTTCCAAAATTAAACGATAAAAGATTGATGGGTTTAATCGGGACCAAATTGAGACTAGGAGTAAACTACAATGACAACTGTTGTAATTAATCCAGAACCTATTTATGTTAAGAGAGTTCTGGCCCATCTAGCTTATATTTTGCTAGGTTATCTAGTGGACATAGGGGCATTTGGGGATCTTATGATAATGTGGCAATGATGGGGTGTTGATGCTTGTTGACTAGGTTTTTATGTAAAATAGATAATATTTCATAGTCAATATGTCAATTAATAAACATGAACAAGATACCAATGTTTATGTGACAAAACTAAGACTTGTTTTTGTCGAAGATATAAGAGAGAGTTGACTTAGTATTTAAAATCAAATCCTATTCACGGAAGGAACGTTATTATTGATGTGATATGATTTAATTCTCTTGATTTGATATAATCCCATAATTCTTATATTGTAAGGGTTCTTAGTCGATATTGTGTTGGGTGAGCTACATATAATGGATCATCTCTCTACTCCACTTCTTCCTCTTGTGGGATAGGCCTTACAGCTAAACCATGTAGTTCCATGTGTATTATTTTTCTGTTTCATTTATTGTTCATTATATTTTCTAACAGTATTCTATTGAGTAAAGGTTGCCCCTTGCCTTGATATTCATGCTCAATAGTCTTAAATATTTAAGGCATACCATCACTAAGAATAAGTAATTGAAAATATATCAAAGGTATAACATTATGGAAAGTTGAATAAGGTGCTCTCTCAAATGACGAGACCTTTCAAACTCAAATAGATTGATGATTATATGCCAATAATATGTATATGAGAAAATTAATTTAATTTTTTCTTTCCTTTTTTTAAAAAAAAAAAAAAAAAATTCCTTCCAGCATTGCTTTCCAAATTGTTTAATGCATTTAGTGCTTTATGAATAAAAGAAATAAATATATTTTGACAACTCAATTTTTGAATAAATTTTAATTGACAGATATAGGAGGAAAAGAGAGAAATTGGTGGAGAAAGCGGCTGATGCACCAATACCAACAATGTGGGGCCCTTTCAACGCCTACTGCTATAGGTCACTCCTGGATGGAATTGAGCATATTGCCATGGTTAAAGTAAGTAACCTCTTGTAATTGAATGACAATGTACATTAATAGTAGTAAATGTTCTATCAATGTATCTAGTTGTAGGAGATGTGAATGGTTACTTATGTATATGAATAGTCACTTTGTATATGTATAAATTGACACACATGAACCTAGTTGGGTGTGTGATATTGAGCTCAGTTAATCTCAATCTTTGACATGGTATTAGAGTGTTAATCCTTCTAGTCCTATCTGTGTCTTTAAAAGTCTATGTGCTTCGTTTCTATCAAAGTTTGGAATTACCGAAGTCTCGCGTTCCATCTTCAACGAGCACAAATTCATCTACTGTCCATCACCCGGTCTTAATTTCAGTAAAGAAATCACACCTGTGCAGTCATTGGAGCGTGGTACTTGTCAGAGGAACACCGTCACCAGGAAGACAGCCACTCGCCATCACGCGCCACCAGAGCCACTGCGTGTGGGCCTTCGTGCCGCCATCTAAGTCGCGTGTACAGGTGCGTGGATCTCCGGCGAACTTCTGGCTAGTTTTATAGTTTTCTGTCCTCCTTCAAATGACCCTTCTGGTACTCTCTTCATACAGTTTGAATGAACTTTGTTCCTCTCTATCCACTTCTAGCCTTCTGTTCACTGTTCAAGGTGTTACTGTGTATTGTTTTAATGGCTTCCGACATGTTTGTCGATCAAAAGATGATGGGTGGTCCAATCAGTCAACCACAAGGCAATTGAATGAAACTAATTATGGTTAATGGTCCAAAGATGTAAAAATTGCGTTAATTGGGTATGGAAAGCAGAAACACTTGAGTCTGGTCCACCTGAAACTGATTCTAAGTTTGATACTTAGGTCCAACAAGATGCTCACCTGGTTAGTTTATTGTGAAATTCCATGGAACTCAACGTCGCCGACATGTGTACTCACCTTGACACATGTAAGGAAATATGTGAATATGCTCGCTTATTGTTATGTAATGATCTCACTTGCATGTATGATTTATCACAAAAGTTCTTTCAGCTTCAACAATCCTGCAAACCAGTTACTGAATATTTTGCCTTCTTAAAACGTGTTCATGAGGAATTAAATTCTCTTCAGCCATTATCAACCGACATTACTGTGATGAAAAAACAGATGGAACAGATGGTTGTACCACGTTTCCTTGTCGAACTAGATCCTGAGTTTGAACCTGTTAAAGCCCAAATACTCAGTGGGGCCTTTCTTCCCTCGTTCGTTGGAACTTACTCTCGAGTCATGAGAGTTGCCTCTAGGGATCAATCCACCACTGTTGATGCTACACGGACTGCCCTAGCCAGTCAGATGACTTTAGAAAGTAGGAATTCCAATCATCTGATCCCATCTCAGAGTGGGGATCGAGGGACTCGTGGAGGCCGTGGTTGTGCTCATGGAAGTCGTGGTACCAAACCTAAATGTTCTAATTGTGGCCATGTTGGCCATGTTAGGGAAACTTGCTAAGATCTTCATGGAAAGCCAGCTTACATGGTTCATGCTGCCTCTGCTGATGCTTCTATTCCGACAGATAAGCCCAATACGAGTGAACCACCAACCATGACCATTTCAGGAGAAGAGTATGCCAGATTTCTTTAGTATCAAATGGCTCACCAAGCCTCTCTTCCCACAGCTTCATTGGCTCATCGAGGTTATCCTACTACTTATGTGTCTACCTCCTCTTGTACATCTTAAGTCATTGACTCTAGTGCATCAGATCATATGTCTGGTACTTCTTCATTGTTTTCTAATATTCAGTGTTCATCCATCTCTAGTGTTACTACAGATAATGGTTCATCTAACCCAGTTAAGAGTATTGGTAAAGTTTATACATCTTTACCTTTATCTCCTTTTAGATCATATGTCTAGTACTTCTTCATTGTTTTCTAATATTCAGTGTTCTTCCATCTCTAGTGTTACTACAGATAATGGTTCATCTAACCCAGTTAAGAGTATTGGTAAAGTTTGTACCTCTTTACCTTTATCTCCTTTCAATCTTCTATTAGTTAGTAAACTCACCGAATAACTAAATTGCTCGACGACTTTTTTTCTTGATTCTGTGATTATCCAGGATTTGAAGACAAGGAAGAAGATTGGAGAAGAGCATGAAGCTCAGGGACTTTATTATTTGGCTAATTCATCTGCATCACCATCTACCAGTTGTTCTATTGTCGCTGCTCCCATTGAAGTTCACTGTTGTCTTGGTCATCTATCTTTTGATAAGTTGAAGTCTATGGTTCCCAGTTTGAGTCAACTTTAGTTTTTAAATTGTGAGTCTTGTCAGTTAGAAAAGTATCACCCTGCTTCTTTTAGTTCTAGAGTCAATAATTAGACTTCAAGTCTTTTCTATTTGGTCCATTCTGACGAATGGGGACCGAGTCATGTCATTTAAAAATTGGGGTTAGTATTTTGTCACTTTCATTGATGATTTCTCTAGATTTACATCGGTTTATCTAATTAAAGATCATTCTGAGTTGTTATCTCTCATCTTTTCTTGCTGAAATCAAAATTCAATTTGATGTTTTTATCAAAGTTTTTCGTAGTGATAATGCCAAATAATATTTTTCAAAGCCTTTCATTGACTTTATGTCCTCACTTGGCATGGTTCATCAGTCTTTTTGTCCTCGTATTTCACAACAAAATGGAGTCGCAGAATGAAAGAATTTACATCTTATTGAAACAGCTCATTGTCTTATGTTTTACGTGAATGTTCCAAAGGTTTTTTGGGGGTGATGCCATTCTCGCTGCATGCTATTTAACTAACAGAATGCCATCTTCTGTTCTACAAAGTCGTTCCCCTTACTCTGTGATGTTTCCTATAACACCATTGTTTTCTCTTTCCCCACGTATCTTTGGATATGTTGCTTTCGTCTATCTGCTTGACAGTGGCACTGACAAGCTTGATTCTTGTGCTATTAAGTGTGTCTTTTTGGGATACTCTCGGTTATAAAAGGGATATCGATGTTACAATCCTTCTCTTCATCGATATTTTGTATGTGCTGATATATCTTTCTTGGAGAATACTCTTTTTTTTTTTTTTTTTTTTTTTTTTTTTTTTTTTTTTTTCTTTCTGATAATTCATCTTTATCTGATTTGAATGAGAGTCTTCCTTTGCCTGTTATTTCTCCTTTTTGTCTTTTACATCTTGATTTGCAGGTTTATACCCGATGACAGGCAGCTACAGAGTCTTTCCCTGATGCTTCAGGCACTTCATCTTCTTCACCTCTGTCTTCAGATCTAGATTTTGAGCCAACTCTTAGTGGCCTTGACCTTCTTGTTTCCCTTTGGCAAGGTAGACGTACTTGCGCTAATCATCCTATTTCTAATTTTGTTTCTGATGCAGCCTTGTCTCCTAATTCTGTGTCAGAAGTATTGTCCCATTTTGGATGGCGTAACGCCATGGAAGAAGAAATATTAGCCTTTCAAGCCAATGATACATGGGATCTGGTCACTCTTCCTCCTGGCAAATCAACAGTTGGTTGTTGATGGGTGTATAATGGCAAAGTCCACCCTGATGGTTTTGTTGATCGGTTGAAAGCAAGACTTGTTGCTAAAGGATACACTTTAGTCTATGGACTTGACTTTTTAGATACTTTCTCTTCAATGGCCAAGATCACATCAGTGTGCCTTCTTATTTCTCTTACAGCTATTTTTCACTGGTCTCTTCATCAACTTAATGTTAAAAATGTTTTCCTACACGGTGATCTTACAAAAGAGGTGTATATGGAGTAACCTCCTAGATTTGTTGCTCAAGGTGAGTCTGGACTAGTTTGTAAATTAAAAAAGTCATTGTATGGCCTAAAACAGTTCCCTCGCGCGTGGTTTGTCAATTTTAGTGATATGGTGATAGAATTTTGATTGATACGTTGTAGTGTTGATCATTCGGTTTTCTATCGTCAAGCTATGGCTACTGATGTATGTGGACGATATTGTGATCAAAGGAGATGACACAAAGAATTCTTGATCTGAAGATATTCTTTCAAACTAAATTCAATAAAAAGGATTTGGGTTTCCTAAAATATTTCTTGGGTATTGAGATTGCAATATCACGTAAGGGTATTGTTCTCTCTTAGAGGAAATATGGTCTTGATCTGTTGTCTGAAACTGCCATATTAGGAACCAAACCAATTAATACTCCAATGGATCCCACTTGCAGAAAAGGAAAAATTATTAGATGATCTTGGTCGATGTTACAGATTAGTAGGAAAGCTTAATTATTTGACAGTTACATGACCAGATATTTTATTTGCTATAAGTGTAGTCAATCAATTTCTTGATGCACCCCGTTCTAGTCACTGGGATGTGGTCATCCGTATTTTGAGGTACCTAAAAGGTGCACCAGGACGTGGTCTACTACATCAAGATAGTGGTCATACTCTTGTCTAAGGATATACAGATGCCGATTGGGCTAGTTCTCCCATCTGATAGACGGTCCATTACTGGATATTGTATCTTTGTAGGAGGAAATCTAGTGTCCTAGAAAAGTAAAAATCAAACAGTGGTTACAAAATCAAGTACAGAGCCAGAATATAAAGGCATGGCTCATACATCTTTTGAATTGATTGGATGTGTCATATGTTAGAGGAATTGGGAGCTTCTGGATCACAGCCTATGGAATTGTTTTATGATAATCAAGCTGCTATCCATATAACCTCTAATCCAATCTTTCATGAGAAAATCAAACACATTGAACTTGTTGTCACTTTATTAAAGAAAAGATTCTACAAAATGTCATCAAAACTAGTCATGTAAAGTCTGAAGATCAATTGGTTGATTTGTTTACTAAAACTCTAGGGGAAGCTAGAGTGAGATATATTGGTGACAAGTTTGGAGTATATGATATATATGCTTCAGCTTGAGGG
>JAVXUM010000023.1:19656973-19676189 GCA_035590655.1 Pouteria glomerata
CACCGTTATAAATTTAAATTGCTACATCAAACCACCTTGCACTTGGGGTGTAAAATCCACATTGTGGAAAGATACAAACACTTGGGGTATATCGTTGCGTGAGATAGGCTCTAGTATAGAACTATCGTCTTCAACTTCATTGTCATTTTATTTTTTTTCATGAACTTATTTTGGCTAAACAAATATATAGAATATTGATAATTCATAGTTTTGTAATAAGGTAATATTCGTGTGATCACAAAGTTTAACGTTTTAAAAATAATAAAGAATACCTCGATAAAATTAATTTCTATTAATTAATATATAAATTAATAAATTATTAATTTAGTATTTAGATAATATCTCGATTAATTACTATATTTTCATGGTCCTAATGATATAATTTAGACACTATTTGGTTTGCAAAAAGACAAAAAATAAAAATTCTGAAAATCTCTAAAACTTATTTCGCTGCACGAATTATGAACTCACAACTTATCTCACTTTACCTCATTTTATGTCACTTTTTATTACTCCAAACACCCTTATAAAGGTTTAGCTGTATTATAATTTTTGATTACTTGTTTTTTTCAAAAAAATTATTTCTACATACATATTTCAATTATTGTTTTATAAATTTGAAGACAATTTGATAATTTTAAGCAGATGCGTCAAATATCGAGGGTTTAATTATTGTTATTCCTTCTAAAAAATATCTTTTAAATTCTTTCATACTTTTGTGCATGTTTATCATATTTTTCCACTAGCATTTTTTTTACTTGCAATAATTTGAAGACAAATAGGTAATTTTCAATGCATGAATAGCAAAATATTTAGGGTTTAATTATAATTATTTTTAAAAAATTCTTTTAAATTATTTTACAATTTGATAGAAGTAAGTGGTCCTTTTTTTTTTTTTTCAAAATTTATTTGTTATATTACATTATTCATTAATTAATATTTTTGCTTCTTATTTTCTTTTTAATCTGCCAAGGATCATGATCAAGTAGTTAATGCTCTATTTTAGCATAATTATTAAGGGGTCGTTTGGCATAGTAAAAAACTCTGAAAAACTCCCAAAACCTCTAAATTTCTCTAATACTTTTTACACATTCATACCTATTACAACTCTAGAAAAAATTACATAACTCGAGTTCGATTAATCAAACAGTTGTAGTTTTTTTTTTTAATATGACCACGGTTATCCAAGCTACCAAACAAGACCCATTGTCAATATTTTTTGAAGAATTTTAAAAACCGTTCCGATGGATTTCTCTGCAAAAGTCAATATTTTTCACTATTCACCTCTGAAAAACATGATTTGTCACCAAATACCTAAATATCACTCAAACTATATTTTTCACTATTTTTCGTTATTTTTCATCACACCAAACATCCCCTAAATTTAAAAGAAGAAGGCGTCTAATTGTTAATGATAAAAATATTGGCATAGGTTTCACACATCAAGTAGGTATTTATTTACTTAATTTGAGAATCACACAAGTTAGTATTGTCAAAATATATTATTGTTATTTACTTAATTTGAGAATCACACAAGTTAGTATCGTCAAAAGATATTATTGTAATGAGCACAAGGCCTAGCTCAGTGGCAAAGCGATGATGGCCGCGCTCATCTACCCGAGTTCGTTACCCGGGCCCCCTTCCCCAATTGACCTTCCAAAAAAAAAAGATATTATTGTAATATGTATTTTGAATTTTAAAACATTGCATTGGTTATGCAAGTTTTTGAAATTTTAGATTGAATAACTAGTTTGTCTTGTCCTATAAGCTTCCTTCCCTCCACTAAAAAAAAAAAAAAAATAATGAAATGATATTCAATTTTTTTTAAATAGTCAGAATATTTGAGTCAATTTACATGTCTCTCAACTAATTTTTGAAATCTTGGAGTGATATTTAAACACCAGCATCTAGTATTTATAATTTATTACATATTTTGTTAAATTTAATTAAATTTGTTTTTTGATTCGTAAAATAATTTAAAGTAAATTTATTTGTCTTCTGCAAATAACATTTTGCACTTTTATCTTATTTTTTTTCTTACCTAAAGCTGCATAATAACTATTATTCCTGTTTCATCTCATGCTTTGTATAATTATAATCATAAATACACTTAATAAAAAAAGAACAATAGATTATTTGTGACATGCAAATAAATTTTTCTAATAATTTAGAGTGAACTTATTTACACTCCACAAATAGTCTCTTAAATTTTATTTTAACTTTTTCATTAAATAAAATTACAAAATTATCAATTTTTGACTAAATATTCATATAACTAATTTAAAATGACATAATGATCATTTATAAAGAAAATATTTACAAATTTAAACTAATACCCTGAGGCCTGATAGAGAATAGAAAAAAATTATTTTTAACGATTAAAATAATTTTTATTTTTATTTTTAACAATCATACAAAAAATTTTATTTTATTTTATTTCACAATTTAATCAAATAAAAAAAATAACTATTTCATTGCTTTTGTTTATAAACTTTTGTCATTTTAAACTCTTGTCGGCATCCGTAAGTTATTTAGTAACTAGTTTTGCCCGTGCCTAAAGGCACGTGGGCTCCGTTCCTCTTTACACGCACATAGATGTCATGTCAACTGAGTCATTTTGTAATATATGTATTCTATACATTTTTTTTAATTCTTATAATCTAGTAATATATTTTAAAAATAATGTAATGAAATATAAGTGTGATAAATATTGAATAAATAATTTCTGAAACATTTGTAAAATAATAAATAAATATCAATATAATAAAGAAAATGAGAAAATTCTGTAAATAAATTAAAATGAATAAATTGTTTTCTTATCTAATTAAGTTAAAATAAAATAAAATTTATTTTATGTGATTATATGAATAAAAATAAAATTTATTTTAGTATTTCAAAATATTTTTTCTTACATAAAATCTACGAATATGAAAATAAAACCACCTATAAATTTAAATTTTTAGTCATCCTTAACCTCTACTAACTTTTCTCACCAGACCTAGATTCAAAATAGAATTATTAATTTTTTTCCCCGCCTTTCACCTGCAAAATAAATAAATAAATAAAATTACCAAAAAAAATCTAATTAGGGAAATTAATGAATTGAAAAAAAATTTAATTTTTAAGTATGTAGACAAATTTATCAAATAAAATGTAAGTATTTTTCTTTTGAAAACTTAATTTAAAATTTTTACAATAATAAATATTTTTTAAGAAAGGATGAAATTTGAAAATTTTATCATAGTACGACAATTCATATGTACAAGTGATTTTTTTTTTTTTTTTAAATTTAGATTGTAATTACCCACTTACATATCAAAATATCTAAGAAAAATTAGTAAATTGTCTTCTATATATATTTAAATAATAATTTTTATTACAAAATAAATATATTTATAATATTATAATCATGTTCTAAGCAGAGTGCAAATAGGTTCACTCATAATTTATTTACATAACATATATTTTAAAATTAATTTATATAAACATATTTGCGAGTGCATGACACGAATTCATATTATGGCTGCCTTTAGAGCGACAAAAAATTATAAATTTTGATAAAAATTATAAGTTCATAATTCATGTAATAAAATAAAAAGTAAATAATTTTTAAAATTTTTTAATATTTTTTAGCAAATATTAAAATTCCAAACGAAACCTATAAAAGTATAAATTAAACCCTACTTCGAGTTTCAAAATTTTTTAAAAAAATTATTAAAATATTTTAAAATTTTTAAAAATCCTTCAAATCTCTCCAATTAAATTTTGTTGTCTAATTTTAAACTAATTTTTTAACTTTTCGGAAACCCAAACGGCACAAGTCTCTACTTTTACACTCAGTTTTTTTTATTATTATATATTTTTTTAAACTTTTCGGAAAGCTAAACGGTACAAGTTGGGAAGTTTTTAATATGATTCCCAATAGAGCTCGATATGCTTCCCGAATTATTTCGGACCCCTGGGACGTGAAACAGACGAATACCAAAAGAAGAAAATACTTGGCAGTAAAGCAAAGAGGAAGGCTTTTCCTTCACCCTCTCTGTAGTCTTCTCGGCTTTATCATCTCTCTAATTCAATACTTTGTGTGTATATTTTCTATTTCTTTGGTCTCACCGCATTTCTGAAACTTTCTGCCGGTCTGTCCCTCACTGTTCTCTAGGGTTTTGTGTTTGTTGACCTTGTCTGCAAGATGAACAGGGCTCCCCCTCCGGCCTCCGCTTGGCGCGACGGGGGAACTCGGCATATTGTTCCCCGGAGAGGTGTTTTTCAGGCGAATTTTCGGTCACAGCCCCACTTCACGCCGAATTACAGGCGTGATCACCCTCTCGGACCAAGGCCGGGTTCTTACGACAGCCACGGCTTCAACTTTACTGCAGAGCTTCGCTATGATAGTCGGGTTATAAAGAAGGCCGACGTCGAGGAGTTAATTTCCAAATGTAAGTCTAAGTTCGAGAATTTTGATATTCATCCTTCGAATTCTGTTGCTGTGAGGTTGTATTTCCGGGAGAGTGGTGAAGCAGTTGAAGCCACTGTCTACTTGTGGGAAATTCGGCTTGATGGTGTTCATATGTTGACGCCGTGCCTCGTTCCCGCCGGTGCGGGCTTGCTTAGGGATCGGCTCAGAACTCTATTTGCTGAGCACGTCAGGCAATTGATCGAAGGGGATTTGGTGCAGAAGTGGCAGAAGAAACTGGGACTTGTGGCGGATGAGATCGCTGACGTTACAGCTTTGCTTACAGGTAAAAAGGGTAACCAACTAAATGTTTATGAGGAGCTTAAGAAGAAGAAGTCAGGGCTAGATTCTGAGATGGACTTGATAGGGAAGAGGATTCTTGAATTTCAATCTGCTATGAATGCTATCCTTGCTCACCTTGAAGGGATATCAGTCAATTGCAGCGATGGGGATTTGGAAGTGTTTAGATTCAGTGGAGACTTTGAATGGGCACGGCTTCATTGCTTTATCAGGAGGGAGTGTCAGCGGTTTGAGGATGGCTTGCCAATTTATGCCTTTCGTCAGGAAATACTCAGAGAAATCTACAACCAACAGGTGATTTTCTGTCTTTTTGGTTTTCCATGTGATGTGAGTTTTATTGCTCTTGCTATCTTATGGCTACGAGAATGAATAGCTAGATTATTCAGAATGGCCTGGAATTGGTGGCTAATAATATTGGTACTCTTTGACTGTCTTTTTCCTTGGCTAATGTTATAATAATATTGAGAATGTGTTGGAAAGCAGGATTACGGATAAAAATGAAAAAAATGTTATGGTTAGGTGAGTTGAAAGCTTAGATAAAAATGATGCTTGGACCAATGTGTTGCGTATGAAGTTCACTATTAAGTAGAAAGTAGATTATATAGTTGAGATATACAAAGTAAGGCTTGTAGTCAAATGTTTTATTAATTCTTGAAGCATTGGCTGCTATGAAACCTTTGTCACTGTGGCAAAGATGAATTATTTTCATGTTCTTCTAATTTTGATTGATTCTTATAACAATTATATTTGAAGAATGTACTTGTTCACGATGATTAGGGGATGTGTATGAAAGCACCATTTTTTCCTCTCCTTCCACTATGGGTAGTGTGTGTTTGTTAAAGAAAGCACTTTAGGGATTAAAATTATTTCTTAATTGATTGAGGAACGTTTCTATGCTCACAAGCAAATTCATGTTAAGATCATTATTTTTGCTATATATGTGGATGATATAGTCATAGCTGCAATTACTGATAGATTGAGGAATTTAGTTTTTTTATTGATAGATTGAGGAATTTAGTTTTTTCTTCCTTTTTTTTTTTTTTTTTTTTTCTCTCTCTCTCTCCCTTACTTCCTCCTTCCCTCCCTCCCTCTCACTCTCTTATATGCGCATGTGTTTTCTTCATCATTTAACTTTGCCTTTTATTGCTATATTGTTGTTTGTATTTATATTAGGACTTGCCCTTGCCTAAAGGCACAAAAAATAATTTGGCCACCAAATGGCTCAAATGTAAATTTGTAAAATAATTAAGTAATCAGTTATATTCTAATATTCATTTGAAAGAGTAAGGATTAGTTGAGTTTAGATGTAGAAATTGATGGGTGGGTAGGTAAAGGGAGAGAGATGAGTGAGACCTTATTAGAGAAAGGAGAGAGAATAAGGCTCAGTAAGAGTTTCAATTAGTAATGGAAGAAGAGGCAGAGTATGAGATTCAGTGGCAAAGGTTACAACATTTGAAACTAGGGGGAGAGAGAGAGCGAGGGGTTTGAAGGTGTAAAAAGTGTATATATTTAAAATTTTAAGTTTTATGTACATTAAAATTGAATTTTTTAATTTAAATGTTTTTTTTTTTAGAAATTTTGAAAGAAAATTAAAGTTTAAGTTTCACTTTTTAAAAAAAAAAAACTTAGTTGACTTTGTGTTCTAAGTATCGTTACAGTGTTTAAAAATATTAAATTATTTATTGCAAATATTGTCATATTTTTAAAAGCACGATAAAATAATTTGGCCACCAAATAGCACAAAAATAAATTTGTAAAATAATTAAATAATTCGTTATATTCTAAGATTCATTTGAAAAAGTAAGGATTAGCTGAGTTGGGCTGTAGAAAAATTGATGGGTGAGTAGGTAAGGAGAAAGATATGAGTGAGCCTCATAAGAGAAAAGGAGAGAGAAAATAAGATTCAGTGGGAGTTTCAATTAGTAGCGAAATAAGAGACAAAGCATGAGATTCGGTGGCAAATGTTACAACAGTTGAAATTAAGGAGGGGGAGAGAGGGGTTTGGTGTTGTAAAAGTGTATATATTTAAAATTTTAAGTTTTATATACATAAAAATTGAATTTTTAATTTAAACGTTTATTTTCTAAGAACTTTTTAAAGAAAATTATAAGTCGAAGTATCACTTTTTATGATAGTAAAAAAATCTTAGTTGGATTTGTGGGTTAAGTATCAATACAATGTTTGAAAATATTAAATTATTTATTACAAATATTCACATTTTTAAAAACACTAAAAAAAAAATTTGGCCACCAATAGTTCAAATATAAATTTGTAAAATAATTAAATAATTTATTATATTCTAAAGTTGAGTTTTGGAAGAAAAAAAGGTAACTTTTTTTATAATTTCCTACTAGTTAGTTACTAAAAAGTTGGTTTTTTTTTTTTTTCTTTTTTTGGGTGTTTAGGAAGGAAAAAAGTTAGTTTTTTAGTAACTAGTTTTTTAACTTTTTGTTAATTTAACTTTTTTGCCCTTTAAGATTCAAAAGAAGTATAAAATGTAAGAGGGTAAATTTGATTATTTTAGAAAAAATCAAAAAATTAGAAGCTAGTAGCTCAGTTACCGGCTTTTTGTTGCCAATGGAGCTTAAGATTCATTTGAAAGAGTAAGAATTAGTCGGGTTTAGCTATAGAAAAATTGATTGGTTGGGTAGGTAATGGGAGAGAGATGAGAGAAGTTATTAGAGAAAGAGGAGAGAGAAAATAAGATTTAGTGGGAGTTTCAATTAGTAGCAAAATAAGAGATAAGAGGATAAGATTCGGTGGCAAAGGTTACAATAGTTGAAATTTAGAAGTGGGAGAGAGAGAGGTCTGGCGGTGTAAATGTGTATATATTTGAAATTGTAAGTTTTATGTACATTAACATTGAATTTTTAATTGAAATGTTTATTTTTTAAGAAATTTTGAAAGAAAATTAAAGTCTTAAGTATCACTTTTTAAAATAAAAAATCTTAGTTGACTTTGTGTTGTAAGGGTCGATACAGTGTTTGAAAATATTAAATTATTTATTTATTATAAATATTGTCACATTTTTAAAAACACGAAAAAATGATTTGGTTACCAAATGGTTCAAATGTAAATTTGTAAAAAAATTAAATAATCTATTATATTCAAAGATTCATTTGTAAGAGTAAGGATTAGTCGAGTTTGGCTGTAGAAAAATTGATGGTTGGGTAGATAAGAAGAGAGAGATGAGTGAGACCTAATTAGAGAAAGTTGGGAAAATAAGATTTATGGGTGCTTCAATTAGTAGTGAAATAAGAGACAGAGGATGAGATTTGGTAGCAAAGGTTACAACAGTTGAAATTAGGGGGAGGGGTAGAGAGGGGTCTGGTGGTGTAAAATATATATATTTAAAATTTTATGTTTTATGTACATTGAAATTTAATTTTTAATTTTATGTTTCACTTTATAAAATAGAAAATCTTAATTGACTTTATGTGATAAATATTGATAAAATGTTTGAAATGTTTAATTATTTATTACAAATATTGTCACGGTTTTAAAAATATTAATTTAGATACTTTTATAAAAAAATATTTAAACAAATATGAGCTTACTTATTGTATAATATAATAAATAACACAAAAAGTGTAAAAGTATATGTATTTTGAGTTTTATATACACTAAAATTTAATTTTTAATTTAAATATATATATTTTTAATTTTTTAAAGAAAATCAAAGCCTAAATATCATTTTTTTTAATAAAAATCTTAGTTGATTTTGTTTAATAAGTATCCATACAATGTTTAAAAATGTCAATTTAAAAATGTTAATTTGTTTTTATTACAAATATTATCACATTTTAAAAATATTAATTTAAAAATTTTTATAAAAAGGTGTTCAAAAAGATATGGGAAGAGTGAAAGAGTGTGTCCATATGATATGACCAAAAACACAACCAAAGTGAAGATAAAAAATAAAAAAGTAATCTTGACTATTGAACAAATTCAGTGGTTGAAAATATCTCGAGCTTCCTTATTATATAGATTTCCCCCAGTAGGTGAGTAGATATATGAGTTATTTATTTTAGAAAAATGAAAGAAGCATGTGTAAGTTGTTTTCTATTGAATTTTGTTTTTTGCACAGTTTAATGGCATTGAGTGGCAATTAGTTTGTGTACTTGACTTTCATGATTTGAGTTTTGATTAAATTTGTCAATGTCTGACATTTATGAATTTGTTCATTCATGTAAGAAGATTGTTAGTTTCTTGTCTGTTTGAAGTTATTTTTGATTTATCTATTTATTTTTTTGTTTGCCATTTGGCAGGTAATGGTACTGATTGGAGAGACTGGTTCAGGGAAGAGTACACAGTTGGTTCAGTTTCTTGCTGATTCAGGAGTTGCTGCTAACGACTCGATTGTATGCACTCAACCTCGCAAACTCGCAGCTATCTCATTGGCCCAGAGAGTTCAAGAGGAAAGTTATGGATGCCACCAAGATAATACAGTCATATCTTATCCAACATATTCATCTGCTCGTCGGTTGAATTCCAAGGTAATATACATGACAGACCATTGCTTATTGCAGCACTACATAAGAGATAAGAATTTATCTGGGATTTCATGCATCATTGTTGATGAGGCACATGAAAGAAGCCTAAACACTGATCTTCTTTTAGCATTGATTAAAAGTTTACTTTGCCAGAGGCCTGATCTGAGGCTTATCATCATGTCCGCAACAGCTGATGCAGACAAACTTGCAGAATATTTTTTTGGATGCAGAACCTTTTATGTGGTGGGCAGAAACTTTCCTGTTGATATCAGATATGTCCCTTGTTCATCAGAGGGCACTTCTAATTCTGCTAGTGTGGCTTCATATGCTTCTAATGTTGTGAGAATGGTGCGTGAGATCCATAGAACTGAGAAAGATGGGACGATTCTTGCCTTTTTAACTTCTCAGATGGAAGTAGAATGGGCATGTGAAAAGTTGGATCTCTCAGATGTGGTTGCATTAGTTTTACATGGAAAGCTTTCCTATGAAGATCAACATCGGGTCTTCATTGACTACCCAGGTAAAAGAAAAGTCATATTTGCAACAAATGTTGCTGAGACATCATTGACAATACCAGGGGTGAAGTATGTGATTGACTCCGGGATGGTGAAAGAGAGTAGGTTTGAATCTGGCACTGGTATGAATGTCCTCAAAGTTTGCAGGATAAGTCAGAGTTCCGCAAATCAACGAGCTGGTCGTGCTGGGAGGACCGAACCAGGAAGTTGTTATAGACTTTATTCAGAATATGATTTTGAATTGATGCCTTCTTACCAGGATCCTGAGATTCGTAGAGTACACCTTGGCATAGCAGTTCTAAAGATTCTTGCTTTGGGCATAAAAGACGTACAAAATTTTGATTTTGTTGATGCACCAAGTATGACTGCTATCAATATGGCCATTAGAAATCTTATTCAGTTAGGAGCTGTTGTATTGAAGAATGATGTGTTGGAATTAACCGAGGATGGGCTGCGAATGGTTAGGTTGGGTGTTGAACCCCGGCTGGGGAAAATAATTCTTCAATGCTTCAATGACCGCTTGGGTAAAGAGGGTGTTGTTCTTGCTGCTGTTATGGCAAATTCCAGTAGCATATTTTGTAGAGTTGGTAATGAAGAAAATAAGCTTAAATCTGATTGCCTTAAGGTGCAATTTTGCCATCCCTATGGTGACCTATTCACACTGCTCTCTGTTTATAAAGAATGGGAGAGATTGCCCAAAGACATGAAAAATAGTTGGTGTTGGGAGAATAGCATAAATGCAAAATCTATGCGGAGATGCCAAGACACGATAGTAGAACTGGAAACTTGTCTTCAGAATGAGCTTCATCTCATTATTCCAAGCTACTGGCGTTGGAATCCGCAGGCGTGTACAGAGTATGATACATATTTGAAAAATGCTATACTCTCTTCGCTGCCAGAGAATATAGCTATGTATTCAGGATATGATCAGCTTGGTTATGAGGTGGCATTAACTGGTAAGCTTGTTCAACTGCATCCTTCATGTTCATTATTAATCTTTGGTCAAAGGCCAAGTTGGGTTGTTTTTGGTGATATCCTGTCAGTATCCAATCAATATTTGGTGTGTGTAACTGCTTTTGATTATGAATATTTGCCTGCCCTTTACCCCCCTCCACCGTTTGATGCCTCCAAGATGGAGAGTCAGAGGCTGCAAGTGAGGGTTTTGACTGGTTTAGGCTGTACATTACTGAAAAAATTCTGTGGGAAGTCTAACAATAATCTCCTTCGTCTTGTTTCGCGCATAAGAATGGCTTGTAAGGATGAGCGGATTGGCATTGAAGTTAGAGTTGACCAGAATGAAATTCAGTTATTTGCCTCTATGCAAGACATGGAGAAGGTTAATAGCCTTGTAAATGAGATTTTGGAGTGTAAAAGGAAATGGTTGCAGAATGAATGTATCGAGAAGTGCTTATGTAATGGAGGAACTGGTCTTTCACCTTCTGTTGCTTTGTTTGGAGCTGGTGCAGAGATAAAGCATCTGGAGCTTGAAAAGAGATGCTTGACTGTAGATGTGTTTCATTCAGATGTTAATGTTGTTGATGATAAGGAGCTTTTGGCATTTTTGGAAGAAAAGTCCTCAGGTAGTATTTGTGCAGTTCACAAATTCACTAGCTCTGGACAAGATAGTGATGAGAAGGGAAAATGGGGGAGGATAACATTTCTTACACCTGATGCTGTTAAGAAAATTGCTGAATTGAATCATGTTGAATTCAATGGTGCCTGTTTGAAGATAATTCCTTCACGGAGCACATTTGGAGGTGATCATAAAATGTTCTCATTTGCAGCTGTTAGAGCAAAAGTTTATTGGCCACGCAGGTCAAGTAGGGGGCTTGCAATTGTCAAATGTGAAAGGCAGGACCTTGATTTTATGCTAGATGATTTTTATAACTTGGTTATTGAAGGAAGGCGTGTTCGTTGTGAAGCCAGTATGAAATCCGCAGACAGTGTTGTGATAAGCGGACTTGACAGAGGACTTTCTGAAGCTGAAATTTTTGATGTATTAAGGGCTGCAACAAATAGGAAGATCTTAGACTTCTTCTTGGTGAGAGGAGATGCTGTAGAAAATCTTCCATGTGGTGAGTATGAAGCAGCACTTCTCCGAGAAATATCCCCTTTCATTCCTAAGAGAAACGCCCAGGGTAATTGTGTAAGAGTCCAGGTCTTCCAACCCGAACCTAAGGATACTTTTATGAGAGCCTTGATCCTGTTTGATGGAAGTCTACATTTGGAGGCAGCAAAAGCTTTGGAGCAAATTGAAGGGAAAGTATTGCCTGGATGTCTCCCATGGCAGAAGATAAAGTGCCAGCAATTCTTTCATAGCTCTGTATCCTGTCCTACACCTGTCTATATTGTTATCAAGGAGCAGCTGGACAATCTCCTTAGAAGATTACAGCGTCGAAAAGGTATTACATTTTCTATTCTTTGTGTGGCTGTTTAATTTCATGTTTCTTGGTCTCAAAATTTCCTAAGTTGCGAGGTATGGAATTAGGTTCTGTTGTGCTCTGCACCATGCCACTCTCCCACTGCTTTCTCTCCCTGATAATTATTTAATAATAATTTTTTAATAATTAAATTGAATAATTAAATTCAATTATATTATTATTTATTTTTAATTTAATTTAATTAATGCAATTATACTATTTATTTTTAAACTAATTAATTAATTAATTTTATTATTTAATTTATTAAAATAATTTATATTTCATATTAATTTAATTTAATTAATTCATTTATATTATTTATCTTTTAAATAAAATTAAATTAATAATTATTATTTAATTTAATTAAATTATTTTGAATATATTATTTATTTTTTAAAATAATTAAATTGATTTAATTTAATTATTTTTTTATTAAAATTAATTTTAGTTTATAAAATAATTTATTTTAATGTATTTCAACAAATGGAGAAAGTGTTAAAATTGACAAAATATTTATAATAGGAAAAAAAGAGGGAAAACGACTATTTTTTTTTTTTACATTTTTTTGTTTTAAGTTTTCTTTTTTATTTGAAACAAAAAATGAAAATAGATTTAACAACCACGTTTTTGTTGTCTGATTTAAAAAATCTATGAATATAAATAGAAAAATAGTAAATATAAATGTTACTAAACCAGGCCTTAATAACCAAATCAAATCAAACCAAATTAAGCATTTTTCCACTAGGTGGGGTCGATTATATAGATTTGACGATACTAATCAAATCTATTAAGGGTCATATACTCTGTTAAATCCATGTAGGTCAGGTCATGTTTAATAGTAACTTTCCAAGTACTCTTGGGTTTCCCTCTCCCTCTCCTACTCATATCAATCTCCATACTTTCACACCTTTTAACAGGTGCCTCCGTTGGACTCCTTTTAACGTGACCAAACCACCTTAGTCGATTTTCTCTTATTTTATCTTCAATCGGTGCTATTCCTACTTTACTTCTAATCTCCTCGTTCCTAACCTTATCTCTCCTAGTAATCCCGCATATCCATCTTAGCATTCTCTTCTTCGCAATTGTCATCTTCTGAACATAGTTATGCTTTATTGCCCAACAGTCTGATCCATATAATAATGCTGGTCTTACTACCACTTTATAATACTTTCCTTAAACTGGGCCTTAATATCTCAAAAAATTTAGATCAACCGAATTTCTTACTACCAAATTAAATATTAATTTAAAAAACCAAATCATTATTAAATGGGTCTAATTGGGTTCAACCCGTTTAATCACAACCCATTTATGACCCTACCCAAACCTATCCATTTGCCATTTCTAAATTGTGCTTTAGACTATCTTGTTATTGTTACTGGAGTGGTGAAGATATGCAACCAAGAACTTGGTATTGAATGGCATTCTAACGTAGTCTTTCTTGTTTTCTAGAAAGTGTAGATGTGTTTCAACTTTTGCAGCTGTCATTTTTGAGTGAGCACCATTGCAACTAGATATACCTTGTGTTGTTCTTTATACACTTGTTATTATTATATACTTAAACGGGGTTGGGCCGAGGATAGCTTGATCTTTCTTTATATACTTGTTGTTATTATTATTATTATTTTATTTATTTATTTACTTTTTTTTTAGAGGGGGGAGGGGAGTATGGAGAGTGGAAGGAGCTGTTGTCTTCAAGTTTTGAAGACAACATACCTTCTTTTTTTGTTTCTCCGATGACAGTTTTTGTTTTGTTCATAGAGAGAGAGAGAGAGAGATTAGTCTTGAGACTCAGCTTGGAAATCATGGGAATAGTGGAAAGTAATGAACAGCCACTCCAACTTTCACCTCTAGACTGAAGGTTGTGTTATTTAATTTTCTTCTACAATATCCGTAACATTTGACAAGTCACTGAGACTTTCGGGAGCTCAATATATCACCCTTTTTTGTTGTGTGCGTACCGTACTCGTTTCCATTTTGAATAGTCTTGTCAAGATGTTTTACAGTAGCTTTCCTTTGCCGTATATAGGAGCTCCATTTATCATTTTTCGTGTATTATTGCCTTCTCTTGTTGGATAATGTTACATCAATGCTTTGTCAAAACAGGTTTCCAAGCTTATTTTATGCTTAATTGCTGTACTTTGTTTACACATTTTCAAAACACGTGAAAGGTTTGATGTTGTAGGATTCCTATCTATTTTTTCTTGGCTGTGATTGTAATGTGTTTCCTGCTACTCATGACATGTTTTGATTTGGTAGATGAAAGCTCAAACAGCATTGTAAGATGGTCATGCAATTTTTGCAATTAATTGGGTGCTGATAGCCATGACTTCTTTTTGGTTCATTTTGGTCAGGTGCTGAATGCTATCTAGAAAGGATTGAGAATGGTTCCTATCGGGTAAAGATCTCTGCAAATGCTACGAAGACTGTGGCAGAGTTGAGAAGACCTCTAGAGCAGCTGATGAGAGGGAAGACCATAGAACATGCCAGCCTTACTCCAAAAGTTCGAGAGCTGTTGTTTTCGAAAGATGGACTTATGCTCAAGGATTCACTTCAGAGAGAGACAGGAACATACATTCTCTTTGACAGGCATAACCATAGTGTAAGGATCTTTGGGCCTCCGAGAAGGGTTGATGTGGCAGAAAAGAGATTAGTTCAGTCGCTTCTGAGCTTACATGAGAGCAAGCAACTCAAAATCCATCTTCGAGGTGGAACTATGCCCCCTGATCTGATGAAGGAAGTGGTTAAGAAGTTTGGGGCCGACCTTCAGGGGCTCAAAGAAAAGCTTCCTGGTGCAGATATTACTCTCAACTCCCGCTACCATTCTATCTCAATTTGCGGCAGCGTTGAATTAAAGCAAAAAGCGGAAGGCATAATTTGTGAGATTGCACAGGCTAGCGCTTCTTCAGCTCCGAGCATTGACAATGAAGTTTCCTGTCCAATATGCCTGTGTGACGTGGAGGATGGATACCGACTGGAAGATTGTACACACATGTTCTGCCGCTTGTGCTTGGTGGAGCAATGTGAGTCCGCTATTAGAAGCCAGGACAGTTTCCCCATGCGCTGTATGCATAAGGGTTGTGGGGCTCTCATTTTGCTCAGTGATTTGAAGTCTCTGTTGCCGAGTGAGAAGCTAGAGGAGCTCTTCAGGGCTTCTTTGGGGGCTTTTGTGGCATCGAGTGGGGGTACTTATAGGTTTTGCCCATCACCGGACTGCCCTTCGGTTTATCAGGTGGCCGATTCCGATGCAGCTGGGAAGCCATTCGTCTGCGGGGCATGTCTTGTAGAGACGTGCACTCGATGCCACGTGGAGTATCATCCATTCCTGTCCTGTGAGAAATACATGGAGTTCAAGGAAGATCCAGATTCGTCACTGAAAGAGTGGTGCGAGGGAAAAGAACATGTGAAGAAATGCCCAGTCTGTGGGTATACGATCGAGAAGGTAGAAGGTTGCAACCATATCGAGTGCAGGTGCGGGAGGCACATTTGCTGGGTGTGTTTGGAATTCTTCGGGAGCAGTGATGATTGTTATGGGCATTTGAGGTCTGTACACCATGCCATTATTTAAAACTTCAATTAACTAATTGGGATACCGTATAATTTCTATGCTAGGTCTATCTAATGTATATATTATTCCGTAGTTCTTATATTATATGTATATGCATGCATGTAAAGGGAAATGGGTAGGGTCAATTTCTTCAGATACTTGGTCCTGTACATTTTTGCTTAGGCTGGAGTCTATTCTCTCTCTCTTTCTCTCTCTCTCTCTCTCTCACACACACACACACACACACACTTACGTCAGATCACGGAGCTGCGTGAGCTAGATACCAAGGCCCATGGCCATTCATTCCTGTCTAAACATCTAGAGCTTGGTTTGAGGTTGTTCCAAGCCCATCATGCAAAGTTGCAGGCTTTTGATTCAAAATCACTGATATTGCTAATTACAATTTAGGAAGAAAGCCCAGGTTGAGGGAAGGCAGGTAAAAAGAAAAATTAGTTTGGTTTGGGTGGCCTTGATATGGGTGGAGCTAGGCTAGCATGGAATTTTGTTCTTTGAGAAAATAAAATACCAAAGTATGTGGTTTTGATGGAATTTGGTTATGTTTTACTTCTCAGTTGATGGTTTTTAGTTCATCTAACTGAGCCTTTGTCAAATTAATTGCCTAAGGGTTTTCCAGATGTAACCAGAACTATAGCTTTATTTATTTATTTATTTTTATTTTTAAAGCAAGGACTTGGTCAGAATCCCCCCATACCCTAGCATATTATAGTAAAAACCTATCTGTAATTAAGTAATAGTAATTTGTTCTTTTCTCCCCAACTGCATTAAGTTCTATTCAATTAAACAAAAAGAAAATATTTATTCATTTTCTTTTACATTATTTTCAACCTCCCTAAAAAAAGGGTTTGTCCTTCATTTGATTTTACTCTTATTCTATTTCCATTTGTTATTTTTTTTTATTCCCACAAATCTGAGATCTAATGATATGGTTTATGTAGGGGTTTTTACTCTGATAAAATTGGAACTGAAAATTGAATTAGCTTTTTTTCTTATTCTCTTAAAAAAAAACGGAAGTTGAATAAAGAACTGAATTATTTGGAACGTAATTAACTAAAATTATATATATATAAATATATAATTTTGTTTTTTTTATGAATTTATTATTGTATTATATGAATTAATATTATATATAATATATAAATATGTAATTTTTAGTTTATTTTTTGACAGAAGTACTATATATATTTATTTATTCTTAATTTTTAAATTTAAATTTTGATGTTTTCAGTTTTTCGTGTACAAGAAGAATGGAAAATAATAGAATTTTAGTTTGAATTTAAAATAATAATCGAAACAAAACAAAAAACCGAATAATTGAACTGAATTAATCGAGAACTGAAATTTTCAGTTTAGTTTTGGGTTCTGGCTCGGGGTATATAAAATCGACCAAGGACCTCATTTTTGGGTTTGCATCCCAGTCTAAAATGACTTCCCTTTATAATTTTCAGGACCATGTCTTCTATGTTTATGAATCTATACTGCAATAAAAAGGTCGAATAATTATAAATTTTTTTTAAAATTGTTTTACCCTCATCTTACTAAATAAACTCAAATATATCCTTCTTTCTTAACCTTCTCTTTCATCTTTCCTAACCTTCTATCTTTCATAATTATAACATTAATGGAGATTATCAAAGGCTAAATAATTGTAAAAAAAAAAATTCCCTGAATAATTATAAATTTTTTTTATACTACTTTACCTTCATCTTACTAGACAAATTCAAATATATCATTCTTCGCTAGCCATCTTTCGCAACCTTCCATTTTTAATGATTGTGACGTTAATGGAGAGTATTGAAAGCAAGCTAATTATTATCTTCCATATATATGGATAATTATCATATATATGATAATCATCTCAAATTGTAACGATTTGAAAGAAAAATTGTTTACTATTTATAATTCTCACATAACGGTTTATTCCTCTTATGATTATTATTTCAAATTGTATAACTTTTTAATTTTTTTTACCATTTTACCCCCATTTTATGAGACAAACCCAAATATATTCTTATTTTCTAACCCTTTTTTATATTTTATGATCTTCTATCTTCTATAATTGTAACGTTCATAAATAGTATTAAAAGTTAAATAATTGTAAAACTATTTTTCCCTAACCCCTTCTTCCATCTTTTCCGACTTTTCATCTTTCACAATTGTAACATTCATGAAGAGTATTAAAAGCTGAATAATCGTAATTTTTTCTTTTTTACTATTCTATTCTCATATGGTGAGACAAACCTAAACATATTCTTTATCCCCAACTGCCTCTTCCATCCTCGTATCTTCCATAATTGTAATATTTATGGAGAATATTATAATTTATATTTTTAAAGAGATTGATGTATTTTACAAGTGAAATAGTAAAAAAATTGTTACATATATGTATTTATAGCCATAGCCATAGTGGTAATTGGAATTGTTTTGGCTAATTTTCATATGGTTGACGGCGATAGTGGCTCACCACGATTAATTTTTTTGGACACCAACATTGGTATTGACGATACCTTCGCTCTCTTGGATGTATTGAAGTTTAACCAATCAGATTAAATCACATTCACTTGATAATTATAAAATAAAAATTAAATATAAATGTGTCTAAGACAACCATATTATTCCCTACTATATATATTAATACTAATATATGGAAAAATCTATTTTGGTGTGTTTTTTTTCTTTTTTTCGTGTGAAACTCCATGTAATTTTTTAATTTCACAAATACTCAACCCTTAACTTCTCTTAACTTTTCTTTCTAACTTCTTTTCTTTTAATTAATTTATAGGAATAAAAAGAAAATGCAGGGTAAAAGTGAGAAGAAAGAATTTGAGAAAAAGAATTATTATCACATTTGTAGTGTTTGCTTTTGACTTATATTCTTTAAATTTGGTTGTTTTTATTTCTCAGAACCAAGTTAATAATTGATCATACTGGGATATAGAATACCATATTTCATTATACCCATAAACTTGAAAAATTGATAGGTTCTAATCAGAGGTTTTACAATGAATAGTAGAATGTCACAATTATTCTCTCTAGGTGAGAACAAACCATAAGATTGTTTGGATAAAAAATATGCTTGCCTTCTTATTCATGCCCTTGAAATTCTTATATAAAATAAATCTAACAAACCTTCAGCGCATGCAGCCAAAACTAAAGGCCCATGGAGATAAAATAAAATTAAAAAATAACAAATTACGAAGAGTTATGAAAATTGATCGGGTCGAACTGTGACACAGCCTAATCCGACCTAAAAAAAGCCCTAACCCACCCGGCCTAACCTGCCGACTCTAGCCCGGCCCTATACCCCGGGTTAGGGCTTAAGTCGCCAGAGACCCGGCCCGAGTTGACCCGGGCAACCTGCCCTTCGCCCATTTATATATATTTTTATTTTTGCCCGTTAGCTGCTTTTGCAGTTTTTTTTCTTTTTCAATCTTTTTTCTCTGGTTCCCACCATCCCGTGTAGCGTCCGGCTG
>JAVXUM010000023.1:19703491-19723098 GCA_035590655.1 Pouteria glomerata
TGGCCATAAGGCCTTGATTTGTATATTTAAAGAGAGATCCTTCTAGTGGATGATTTCATGCTTTCTTTAGAATACTTGTGGTGAATGGGATTGTTTGGATGATGATGATGGTGTGGATGATACTTATAATTGCACAGGTTATCTATTAGGTACCCTCCTTAAGTCCAGTTTTTAAGCCGTTATATAGCCGTTTCGTTTGTGGGTCCGCTACGTGACTGTTGCATTAGCTCTGATCCGATAACGTGTGTTTCATGTTATGTTTGCTTTACACTCACTCCCTGGGTCTCCGGACTCAGGGCGTGACAACATGTCAAATTACATTTTTTATCTTACTTTATATCTCACCAACCAAACACAAAAAATATAATCTCATATAAAAAATAATTCCATATTATATCAAATCTCATAAATTATTTCATGATATTACTTATATCTCATTATCTAATCCCACAAATTAAACACAGGCAAGAGGAAGTATCATCTCTAAAAAGGACTACCTCTCCTCAAAATTTTGAAAATTTGTAAATAAATTCTTATTCCCACTCATGTGTATAGAACAACCACTATCAAGGTACCACACGTTTGAGTTCAAAACTTTTAAGGCCGTGTAAACTATAAAGTAGTTTAAATAAGATTTTCTTACCAATGCAGTTCTCGTTTTTAAAATTTTTTTCACAACCTTATTTTTTGAAGCGTTGTTTTTAATAATTTGATTCTTAGATTTAGGATCAGCTTGTTGAAAAAACAAATGGGGGGATGAACAATAGAAATTTTTAGTTATCCTATGAGTAAGATATTCAAAATCCAAAGGGATGTTGTAGTTTCTTAACACATCAAACCTATTATGAAAACCATTAATAGAGTTTTGAAAATTTTGTTTTATAGGTTTCTTTTGATTAACATATTTCATGGGTGGTCAATAAAATTTATGGCATTGAGGTCTTGTATGTCTAGGAATACCACAGTAATGACATATAGAAATGAAATTTATTTAAAAATTGAAAGGCATACCTTAAGATTTCTAATAGTTTTGTGTAGACTGTTTACCTTTCTTTTGTTTAAGGGAATGAGGAGTTATAGTTTTCTGTGACTGGATCTTTAGAACTTTGATTTTTTTTTCTATTTACTTATTAAGGTTTCTTCTTTTATCTTACTCTTTCTTATATATCCAAGTCCTTTTTTGTCATCTGGACTTCGTTACACTGCTAAAAGATGATGTAGATTATAAGAGAGAATATTCATTCTCTCATTTAGCTCTTCCAATGCTTTTTGAGCCTCCAAGCACTCGTGATTATTTACTGCAAGTTTCTCTCTAAGAGTTCATGTCTTAAGTTCTTTTCTCGTCTTCAATCTTGTGAACTTGATCTTCAAGATCATGATGCTTAGTCTTGAGAATTGTAAGAAGATCATTCATAGTTTTTTTTTATTATCTTCAAGATTTTCAAACTTTCTTTGTAATTCTTCTTAGGTAATTTTCAAACTATCTCTCTTCTTTTTCAGCATCTTATTCTAAACAGTTAGTTTCTTATTTTGCTTATGAAACTTTTGACAATCCTGGTGCAGTTGTTCATAAGCTTCTTCAATGTTGACATTTTTATATTTTTTTTCTCGATCTGCCTCATTCTCAGATGCTTCTTCTTTTGGATTCTTTGAATTTGTAGACTCTGCATACTTTGTGGAAGTATTGCTTCTTATCATGAAAGCAGTGAAATTCGTTGGAAAGTCTTCTGAAACTGAAGAATTGCTAAACTCATCTGTGTCATCTAGAGTTACATTTAAAACTTTCTTTTTGTTTCAACAGTCTTGAGTTATGTGACCATAGCCTTGACATTCATAATGCTTAACTCTTTTAAACTTGTTGTCTTTATTTTTAGCTTCAGAAGATTTTTTTCTCCTTGAGTTTATCATTCTTTTTGGATTTTCTAGGTTTTTCTTCTTTCAAGAAGTCTTTCTTCTTGAAGGATTTGCTGATCTTCTTTATGTATAATGCAACTTATTCAATTGAAGGAATTGAGTAATCATTAGACAATAAATCTTTTTTTTTTACTATTTTAAGAGCAACATCCTTCATCTTTTTGGGTTTGATCATGTTAGCTTTGTAAGTCTATAATGAATTGACCAAATCTTCTACTCACATTGAATCAACATCTCTAGCCTTTTCAATGGCTGTACTTTTACTTAAAAGATATTAGTAGAGATCGAAGAATTTGACTCACAATCTTTCGATTTGGGACTTGTTCTCCAATGTTGAAACTAGTGTTAACAATATCACTTAGGTTTGCATATAAACTATCAAAAGATTCATCCTCAGCCATCTTTAAACTCTCAAATTCAAAAGTAACCTTTCGGAGTTTTGATTTTTTCATAGTAGACTTCCCTTCATGAGTTAGCTTCAGAATAGTCCACACTTCCTTGGCAATTTTACAACTTGATATCCTTCGAAATTCATCAGCAAACATAACACAAAAGATAACAGTTACGGCTTTGTAATTTCATTTAGCCCTTTCTTATTCTACCTTCATCCAGGACTCTATTGGTTTCTCAAATGTGGTATTCTCAATGGTGTGTGTTGGTTTGGTCCAACCGTTCACAATGGTAAACCATACATTCACGTTCTAAAACATCAAGTGTTCCTTCATGCATACCATTCAATAAGCATAGTTTGTTCTATCAAACCACAGAGGCTTGCTGCTTTAACTGTCTTATCTTTAGGGAGCCATCTAGTAGTAGAGAGGATCACATTTCTCTTTCTTAAATGAACCTGCTCTGATACCAATTGAAATTCTAAAATTTGTTAGTTATCCCAAATGATCAATCACACAAATGTGAATGGAAAGGAAATATCATAAATGAAGAAACCCATATAGGGAACCCCAAAAACTTTCACTATAAACAAGCATTGGTTACAAACTCAAATCTCTTGATAGATCAATTCTTCGACTCTATACTTCGTTGACATTGGCTTAAATCCTCAATTCACCAACTCCTTTAGTGAAAGTCCTTCGACTCCTCGAAGAGACAGTACGGACTCCTCAGTAGCTTTACTGAATCCTCAGCGATCACGAACTACGAATCCAAACTTCTTTTGATTGAATACTAGAAATTTAGCTAAGCAGTTGAGAGAACTTTAAGATTGTTTTTCTCTTTACCAAATGAATATTCTTTCTCTATATTTTTTCCAAATACGTCCAAAATATATATATCCCAAAGCTTGGGATGGACAGGGCTTGAAAAAGAAAACCTGAAGTACTGAAGTATTAATCTCGCGGGAAGATTGCACCTATGGCCTTCCTCCGGCTTTCAAGCATCTATCCCATGAAATAGTGTAGCCTTCCTGCACAACTATTTTGTAAAAACCTGCTCTCGGCTTTTTCTTGTGGCAACCTACAGCCTTCCAATGTTGTTCCTATATTATTGCAATTTTGCCTCTGTTCATATCTTTTCAGACTTCTGAAAGTTATTTATCCAGTTTTTTTGAGGCTTTTCTACTTCTACTTAACTCAAGGCTATAGTGTCTTAGCTCACACTAAGTCTAAAAGTTATAGAACACTTTCTTTAATCATGGATTTACTAATTAACAATTTTAGTCTTCACAAAAATTAAGTCTCGGTCAAATTTATAATACTTAATCTTAGATTAGAGGTAAGAATTTGTAAGAGTAATATAAAAACTAAACAAATAATTCAATAGGAGGCCCAAAATTGTCCACTAAGGAAACTCTTTTAACAAAATAAAAAAAAATTAGGATCTTTTAACGCAAATCAATTTATAAAATGTTATTATGATAAAAAAAATTATAAGAATCTTAACCAAGAGAAATAAGTTACCCAATCAAAATATCTCTTGATCTATTTGATTTATATCTTTTAATCCTTACTAGACAATTGTAATACATATCTTCTATTAAGTTGAACCACTCTAACCGTAGTAGAACATTTTGTCAATCTAGACTATAACACTAGATTTGAGAATCAAGAACAAAGATGGTTCTTCAAAAGAATTTGAAAAAAAAGAGGTTTGGATAATCTAGATTTGAACAACTTCTTTTTTGTTTTTGCTATCAAGGGAATAATAGTTTAGGTTTAGATCAAAGGTAAAAGATTTAGAAAATATTTTTGAGTATATATAGATGAAAAAGGATTAGAAAAAAAAATAGTTCACTGTGCAAAAATAAATAAAGTACACTTTGTGAGCAGAACCAAGAAAGTTTTAAGGAATGAGTTGCTCTCGAACTTCTAGTAAAGTGTATTGAAATTTTTTACAAAAAGCTAGGAAACTTCATTAGTGGTTCTTGGGCATGAACTTTCCACAAACTACTAAAGAACTATACTAGAATTTCAATAAAAAATACAACAAATACTCATAAGAAGTTCTTTGGTGTAAAATTCTCTGAACAACTTATGAAGCACAAAATCTCTTAAATCAAACATAAACATAATCTAATTATTCTACCGTTAAAATCTTCACTCAAATATGTTTAAATACTTGACATAAAAACCATGAACAATTGGACGACCTCATTGTGGCATCTTAAACAATAGCATTGCTAATCAAATTCAATCAAAATGTTTTCCCAAGAATTGCCAACATAAATCAATTCTATAAGAGCACTAATAGTCTCTCAATTTGACAACTCTAAGGTAAAATACAATCTATCCCAAATTACGAAAAAATAATATAGATGTCACAAATCACATGATAGACTTTGTCACTTGAAACACCTTCAACAAGAAAAACATCACGACATATATTGCATTAATAGTAAATTAAGCATGCTAAACGCCAAATGCTCCTTCTTAATTCATTTCCCCCTCCCCCTCTTTTAGTAAGTAATTGACAAAGAGTACAAGCATATCATCTTGTCAATAGGGAAACAACCAGTAAAACACTGTACTAGGTTTAAAAAATAGTCAATGTGAAGTTGATCAAATCAAAGAAAATTAATAATTCTCTTCCTTGATTAATTCATTATGTTCTCTCTCTTTTTGGCAAGTAATTAGTAGAATAAATAAATAAAATAGATAAATTTCATGTCTCTCTTAAGAATTTACCTAAAATAAAGTAAAAAACTAAAGATATAGGATCACTAACTAAAATCCATCAATGTAAGAGTAAACTTAATTAAATTAAAAAACTTAATGAATTAAAAATATTTGAGATGTTTTTAAACATGATCACTAGATGAAGTCATGAATAAGAAAATATATGGCAGAATATATTGTTTACTTTCAATCCAAATTAAATCCACTTAGGCATATGATGAGCAATAGAAGTCATTAGAGTTTTTAGAACAGTGAAAATGAAAATAGTGTGTGATTTTGATTGAGAAAATCTTTTTTAAATTATTTTTTTTTTTTTTTTTTTTTTTTTTGCGCTATATCATCTATTTTGTCATTATAATATCACTTTTAAGGTATTTTTTTTTTTTTAGATGAATACATTTTCACCACCTATGATTGATTGTCGCACAAATGAGCAATTAAACTCAACCTTCAAGTGTAAGGGCATACGATGTAGTTTTATTTAGTGAGTCCAGAATCGTATCCACAGGAAACTTTGAGAGTGAACACCAGGATTTTTTATGTTCTTTTATCTGCTAGTTTATTTTTAAAAATAGGAAAAGAAAATTAGTTTTGGGTTTTGAAAAATGTTGATTTATTAACTACTAAATAATAAATTGAATTGTAATAATTAAATTAAACTAAAATGAAAGCAATAAAGTACTAAACATTCAAGATAATTAAAGTTCTTGATCCAACTTATAAGTCCAAGTAGATTCACGACTTCATGATTCGATGTGCTTTTATCTCAGTTTAAATTTTACTTAAAGGAAAAATAAACCAAAAGTTATCCTCTTGAAAATATTTTTAGATTCTAAAACACGGTTTTCAAATTTTATTTAGGATTAGAAACCCAAAAAATATTATGATATCTTATATTTGGATTCAGATCTGATTTACTTCTTTCAAAATTATTAATAAGCATTTAATCAAAAACTGTTACCAGTTATTACAGAGAATATGATCAAAAGGACTTGTTTTGAAAGCTTTTGAAACTAAATAACACAGATCTAAAACCGTAAACTAATACATGTAAATTTTCACGTTGCGGGTATAGATCTACGCACATCTCATCAATCATAGCGATCTATCCATCTATAATAGATTAAATCAAGAATAAAAGTCTAACCTAGCATGGATGAAATAATAAAATAGCAAACAATAAAAGAACATGAAATTAAAATAGAATGCATTGAATAAAAATTGTCTAACGTACTTCGAAACAACATTACAATGCAATCCATGAACATTGAAGCATAAATCAATCCTAAAACTACCCCAAAAACTCACTAAACTACTTTCTAAAATTTTGAAAAAATTGTATTGAAAAGCATTCCCCTTACGACTAAAAATAATGTATTTATATAAGAAACTCAAAACCCTAAACCTAAAAATTTTCGTGCAGATTGGCCACTGGTGTCTGAGCCGCTTGACTGGGGTGTCCAAACACCAGTAAGGTTCCAATTTAGCTTTTATTCATTATCTCTCTTTAACTTCTACTTCTTTGCTGCTGTCTAGACCAAGCACCAAAGTGTCTAGATAGTAGTAACTTCTTCATTATCCTCACCACTACTAATTTTGATATTTTTGTTTCTTTTCTATATTTTAAAAATAAATACCATAAAAAATAAAAAAATAACTAAAAACTTTAAAATTAATTAAATAAAAACATGATTTTTACTCTAATTTATGATTTGTAATTATAATTTTCAAGTGTAGTCACAGTCCCTAACTTAGACATTGCTAGTCCCTAATAATGATATTATGAAAATGAACAAAATTACTTTCTTATTTCTCTTTTTTGTTGGAAATACGGTTGCACTTAACAGTGTGTAATAGGTCTTTTAAACCCTTAGGTTCCTTCTAGTAGATGAGTGAAGTCTCGCAACAGTTTGCAGTGAATCTACCTACAAAATTCTTAAATTAGTTTGATGTATAATATAAGTCAATAAAACAATTCTTGGTTCAATCTAAATGAAAAATAAATTACAAAATTCAAATATTCATATTAAACTTATCCAACTTTCAACCATTTAATTTCAAGTGTGTCAATTTATGTCATTCATTCAAAATAGCTATCAAGTATACTTAAATCTCACGTAATTGTTCACTCCAAAGTAAAATCACTCAAGAAGGGTTACCCTCATAGTTCATGTAAAAATGCAATATCAAATAAGTGCAATAAACCCAAATTAAGAAGTGATTGAAAGAATTAAAATATAGAGTGTTGCATGGCTTCATAAATCGAAGATATTAATACATAGACAAGAAAACTATTATCAACCACATAAAATAGATCGATACTCTTATAAGTGCTTTTCACCTAAAGTCCATTAGCTCTTTACTAAGTTGTAGCTTGACAATTGGGTATTGTTTAGACAAACAAATAATAGGAAAAATCAAAGTGCATGTCTAAGGATTAAAATGATAGTGCAATGAAGTATTCCGTAACTTTTCTCCTTTTAACTCCTTGAATGTCAAAACATTAAAGCTTTATTATTTTTTTTCCTTCTTTACTTCTTTTTTCATTTATCTTTTACTTTTTTATGCGACTAATAATGAACTCATGAAATGCTATGTCTCATATTTTTTTTTAGATGGCTTCTTTTTATTCTACCAGAATTTTTTTAATTACATGCTCCTTCCTTATACACCTTACACAAAGTTGTACAAATATCCCATGACATACAAGGGTTAGCTAACACATATATATCTAAAGCCAAAGGATTATAAATGTGACTAAGACAAAAAATTTCATATATTATTTTTTTTTCAAAGGCTTCGAAGTAGCTCAAAGGGTAATATAATGAAAGAAACATTATAAACTTCCGAATATAAGAATGATAGCCTAACATCACTTTCTAGGTTAATAACACTTGGTCATAGGCAATGATCCATAAATGTAAATCAAAAATAATATCTTATGCATTTAATACCAAAGTAAAGTAAAGTACAGTAATATGATGAAACGATTCAAGAAAAGTGAGATGAAAGAAATTATATAAAACATTAAGTACAAAATTCTTAAGAACAAAAGATCAGGCTCAAAAGCTCATAAAATATAGGGTTTAAAGTCTCTATATAAGTCTTAGCATTCTTAAATGACTAAATCTCATGAACTCAAATCCTTAATACACTTTCATTCAATGGTTTCAAATGACAAGTGTTTAATACGTTAGAAACTTTTATACTCAATTTGAATCAAGTGTCTTATTCAAAATTAAAACTAAATCATTTATTATTTTCATGATTGATACTAACATAAACCAATTCAGAGACACATGCAAGGCCTAGTCATGCTAAATCAAGATAACTTTAATTTGCTTAAGATTTGAAAAAAAACTTATTAATTTTCAAATCAATTTATCATGCGAACCCTATCTCCCAACTTAAAATACAAATTATCCTTAATGTGAGAATCATGAAGTATATGTAGGTTCGTAGTGTGCAATAATAAGCATGATGATTAGCATGAAACAATAGCTACTGTCATACCCTTAACATAAATTGTCTGAGACGGACGGCATGGGAATATAGGAACTAAATAAAACAAATAAAATATGTACCAAGGTCAAGTCATAATATAACAACATTAATCAGAACAACTAACATGCATCTCTCATTCCCATATTTAAATAAATAAATAGCTACAACATCATAATATCTCAATTTTTAAATATATTGGGACGCATACCCCGGGTCACACAAATAGAATACAGCAATTCCATAAAATATAAAATATTCTCTAGGTCAAACCATCGATCAACTCAACTAGGGGTGATCACTTCTTAGCCTCGCTTAATCACCTGCAAAGTGGATGTAATAAGCTAACTAGCCTAGTAGGTAGGATAGTGCAAGTGTGCACCAGTGTAAACATATATAACACATAATATATGCACAATCTCATAATATAAATATGCATATCTCATGCCATGAAATGAAATGAAATGAAATACAATGGCCATGCATCTTGAATCTTCCATCTACCCCGAACCTTATCTTGGGAAAAGTGACACTTAGCAAGACTTTTAGCCAAGTCATGCGCGGTCACTAAAGACACCATTTTCAATGCTGATGGCAAACGCATATATATATCGTATCTCTGTAGGGGACCAAGTTACGCCCCCATAGGTGTAAGACTCAGGGGCTTCGAGTTATACCCCCTGACTCTTCCACTAGAGAACTGAATTGCACCTCTAGTCGGGCATCCGTCTATCTCAGCAGGCATTTGCTTATCCCAAGTAGGTATCCGGCTGTAATCTAGAGAAATTTCAAAGTTTATATCCCTTATTAACGTCCCAACTCTACATGACTAAGTTCTAGTCACGTTTATATTAATTAGGGATCATCCGATGTTACAAAATTCATTTATCTTAATTGTATCAAATTATAAACCTCATAAATCAACACTTACATATAGTACATGTCTCGGCACGTCACATAAACACGTGGCATCTTCAGCCAATCAATATACATCAATTTCACCGGATGAAACCACCCCAGACCCAATACACATGATATGTTCAATCATGTAATCAAACATTTATCTCAATATAAAAACATATTTACATCCATCCCTTGGATATTTTGAAATCCATTTTACACATTAAAAACAAGAATAACTTAGTTCGGGGCCCAAAATAAACATCAAGGGGCCAAAGGAAACAAAACTGCACCAAAAAGCTTACAGTGGTCCAGACCGTCCAGACCACCCCTCCAGTTGGTCCGGACCACCCTGAGGGCCAGTCCGGACCACTGAGACCTAGAACCCCTTTCTGGGTTTGTTTTAAACACAAATCAGACCTGAATTTATCCAATCCAAACTCCAATTCAACCACAATTCAAATACAAACATTCAAACACTTAAATCTCATGTTTCTATAACTTTAATTTAAGAAATATCTCAAGAACATGTGAAATTTATCAACATATATGCATATGTATATCCACAGACATATATACATATATATACAACTTTTCTCACACATCACCAAATTATTCATATATATATATCAAAATGATCCCTACGACGTTTAGAACACAAATATAAGTCCCACCTATCTCGAATCTGAAGAGAAATTAAAAAAAAATTGAAAAAAATTGGTTGAGCCTCCAAACTTCAAACTCCGATCTCTCCTACCTCGCTTCGAATCTCACAAAACAGATTACACCACGACGATCACCGCGTTGAACTCTTCTCGCATCGACCAACCTCCAGCTTTGAATCTCTCTCTACAGTGGAGAGGAAGCAATGAGACCATCAAGTTATGGTACCTAGATAATAACTGAAGAATTTAGGAGGACAATGAGAAAAACCCGTGTCTATAATAATTGTCGTAGATCAGGTCACATTCATAATGAATGTCCACAAAGAAGTTTTTCTTATGAATAGTTGGGGCATGTTAGTAAGTTTTGTCCTCCAAGGTAGGAAGATAATCTAATAAAGTTTTGAGTCAGCCTATTTGTTTCGTTAATCAGTTGGGGTAAAATTTTGTACTATAAGAATTATGCTTTTTCATTTGTTGGTTAGTTTATTTTCAAATGACAGTCTCTTATTGGGTTCTTGGGACAAGTTCTTATTGTAATATAATCCAAATGCTCGTGTCACGATTTTGATGTAGTAAGCTTTTTAAAAGTAATGAATGTTAAATATATTTGAATAAAACGGTTATGGTACAATGATCTCCAATTTTGTGTTATAATGTGATTTATTGTATTTTAAACTTAGAGATGCCACCACGTAAGACTCAGGGTCGAGGTCAAAACAAAGGCTGAGGTAGGAGTGGAGCAGCAACTATGATAGTTGCTATTGGGAGTGATGTGCCTATTTAGCCGGAGCAAAAATCAATCACAATGTAGCAATCAAAGTTTAACAAGAAGTTCATGAAGGAGAGGAGGTGCATTCTCAGGCACCGAATGTTTAGCGGCCCATAACAATTTTCTTGTAACTAGTTTTTATTGTGTGAGCTTATTGTCTTTCTCCTAGTTATTTAATTCTATGATTTTTGCAAAATATTAAAGGATTTCAAGGTTGCCTTATGAAGAGTTACAAACTTTTTGTTTACTAGGTCATGGTAAAATTTTTTGTAACCAATTTTATAATAAATGTGTTTGGATGATCTCCAAAATTAAACCTGGAGTTTTATCTTACTATTTTGATAAGAGTTTCCTTGTTATTAATAGTGTATTTTTCTATGATTGATTAATTACGTGGCTTGAATTTTTTAATATTAAACTAATCGATTGTAGAATTTTCAGCTTCAAATTTGCCCGATGGGGTCTTTGGTCTTACAGCATTTCTTATAGTTGCACCCATCTTTATCTTCTAATGTAAATGTCATGTAAAATAGGTTTGTAGCAATCTATGGGGCTTCGTAGGGGTTATTATTTTATGAAGTTGGTATTGGTAGAAACATTATACAAGACTGGTTTGGCTTTTAGATAGTGAACTAATGTTCATCATGGCTGGATGGTGTACGGATAATCTGACCAGCGAATGGTAATCCAGTTTAGTGTGTTGTTTCTTGGTGACCCATTACTTTCAATTGAACCAAACACCTCCTAGAAGTCAAGAGTAAATATTGACTGCCAAAATTATGGGAGCTCAACAACCTCTTGCATGTGTCGAGCCACCTGTTTCTAGTAGGGTTTTCAATGTATATCAGTTGAATATAATTAACATTTGTTTGGGGAAGACACACGAGGATGTACAAGGTTTATAGTTTATGTATTTGTCATACGAGTGATGGGGACCAAACGTTGATTGTATTAGTTTGGGCGCCCGGGGTGGGGGGTTCATTTATAATTCAGTGCCAAGTGTTAATCAAAGTTGGACTCAAGATGTGATTGGTTTTGAGTACTATTCAAAGCTGGGTATTGTTCACAAATTGATATTCTATACGGCTTCTTTTAAATATAGTTAGAAATGATTTATCTAATCCTATATAATAGATACTAGAGACGTGATGTTTTCCAAAAGAAGCACGCAACAGAGTTTGAAATTATAATTGATCCAATTTCTTGAAGGACTTACCATTGACAGCTTGTTTTACGTGGCCGTCGGTGCAATCACTTGTCCTTTCTCCCTTTTTTTTTTTTTTTTGTTTTTTTCTAAGAAATATGCTATATTTCAAGACATTTGTTCAAATGCGTTACCATTCATGATCATATGTAGTATAAGCTGCATGCATTTCATATTGGTAATATAGGATAATATTTTGATGTTTATATGTTTTGGGTTTTCTAGCTTTCGGGTAAGTTTTTTCAGAAGGCACAGTACAGTTAAATCATACATTATATCTCCAATCTGCTGCAGTGTAAAAGGTAACACTGAAATTTCAAAATGTTAGTAATATGGAATATTAATGTGATATTTATATACCTTGAATTATCTTCCTCTATTAACTGGCTTCTAGGAGTGAAATCTCATTAATAAAATATGAGATCATAAAATGTGAGAACAAATGCAAGAAATTCCAAAATAATAACCCCAACTGATTTTATTTTTCATTAATTCGACCCTTTTCTTTTTTAAGAACTAGAAATATAATTTTGATGGAAATTGGGCACTCATCGTTTCAAGCAAAATCTAATTGCATGGATGAAAGCAAATAATTGATATCAATAATTAAGAGGTCTCAAACCGTTTTAGATTGATTATAAAAGTCGCATATATATATATATATATATAAAATAATTTATTGAATATCATATTACAAAGCCAACTTGTTCATGGCCTGATAATTTGAGGTTAGTGTTTAGACCTCTTGCTCAAAACTTCACTTCACCCAAATAATGCATCAAAAGAAATCATAATTTATTTAGGCGTTTTTCAAGTACCAATTTCAGTTTCTTAATGCATTTAGTGTTTTGCTTAAAAAAACATTTTCATTAGATATATACAAGCAATAATTAGTTCGAATTGCTTGTTTCATCTCTATCAAATAAAACTTTTTAAAATTTTTAATCGAAAACAATCATAAAAGGACTTTCCCCCTTAGTTGTAACAACAGCTAGAAATGAAGATAAATAGTAAACAAGAGCCCTAAAATTTAGGTGTAAATGAGCTAACTTAAATTGACTAGTAATTAAGTTGTTTAAATTTGAAGTAAAAAATTTATTTTGATTGAAAATATACTTATGTTTAACTTGTTAAACTTTTAATTTGAGCTTTAATTTGCTTATTTATATAAATTTAAATTTATTAAGTCGAACTAAAACCAGTATTAAACTAAATGATTATAAATTATATTTAAACATAATTTAATTTTATAATAAGCTGATCTAAAATAAACTTTTCATAACTGTTTGATTTGTTAATAATCCCAAGTGCATAATATATACTTAAAGAATTTAAAGGTCAGTTTAGATTGGAGAATTGATGAGAGTAGACAAGCAAGTATGCATTAATTATATAGAATATTATTTTTCCAATGTCCCCTCTATTTGGTAGGTGGGAGAACCAGAGTAAAACTGGTGAATGAAAATTAGGCTTTTTACAGCCTTAGAGAAGAATAAGAAGTATTGAACTGATATTGTGTGTATATATATCTATATATATATATATATACTTTGCTAGAAAACAAAGATTAATTATTTGCTTTCCTTTCCCTGGTCCCTCTCATCTGTCCCTTTCTACCTAACAATAAACCCTTGACCAGGGAATGAAAGCTATATCAAAGCCAACAAACTAGTAGGAGAGTCAGTGGGGATTAAGCACACACGAACATATATTATATTACAATTCATTGAAATTAAAAAAATCAATAAACAATATAATACCTGACTGGCAACATTTGAATGTATCAGAAATATAATTATTTAAAGGATTCGATGCCAGTAGTCTTTAATAATTAAGGAGTTGAACTAGTGGTTCTTTTCTTATTTCTTTTCCACTAATTAATTTTTGGCCAATTCGTTACTGTGATTAAAAGTCTCTCTCAGAAGTGTCATGTATATTGTCACGCTTCTATTTCAAATTAATAAAATTATTCTCCTAAACAAAAATCCGAGCAAATTTGCTGTGGCAGTCGTATGTTACAACACACACACAAATATATAAATATATATATATATGTATTATTTCCTAGTTTGTTTTTGGATGGCAACTAAACCGTGTACGTTTCCGCTGCGCTGCTAACCTAAGAAACTCTTGTACATATATGAAATAATGACATGATATGATATTCACAGAAAAACTAATTTATTTTATAAAAATTTAAAAAAAAAATAGAAAAGTTGATAGAAATTAAAGAAACTTAGATCAAGAAAGTTGATTTTATGTTTAATAAAAAAAGTTTGAAAAAATTGATAAAATTTATAATTTTTTAATTTTTGTTGGTGAGTCAAATAACCCGTTATAAATAATTGAACATATAAAATATAACCAAAAAAAAAAGATTTTACAATTTGAAACATTCACCCATTCAAATCTAAATTTATCTAATTCACATAAGGTAAAGAGTTTATAATTTGAAAGATTAACAACTCTTAAGTTTTGTAAAGCTAACAGACCGGAGATGGATATATAAAAAATATTTGGCACACTGAAATATATTAAAAATTGTAAAAAGTTATCCATATTTTCTACTTCTTTCAATCAAATTTTATTACATGTTACTTTTATGCAACATTTTCTTTTTCTATTTATTTATTTATTTTTTTAATTCAAACACCACCATAATTTGGCATATAGGGAAGAAAAAATTTTACTAACAATATTAAACTGGTTGCAAATTTAAAGCAACTTCTAATGCTTTGTTCAAAACAAAAATTTATAGATGAAAAATAAAATTACTAGTATGGGCTGTTTTTTCAAATCTAATCAAGTAAAGATTATTTTTTTCACAAATTAATACTTGTGTGTTTTCTAATTATTTTTTCACTTAACAAAAATAAAATTAAATTAAATTTTTTCACTTTCTATTATTTTCTTCATTTTAATATAATTTCATTATATCTATATAATAAAATAAATACATTTAAAAAATGTCTCCCTCATAAAATTAAAATTTAAAAAGTGAGATTGAGTTTTATTTTTTAACGAATAGTTGAGATTTTTTTCAAATTAAAACTTCTGCGCAGTCTTTTGGGTCTACATTCTGATAGATCATTAAGTTAAACTCAATGATGATATCTGAAGAGTTGCATTAAGAAAAATAAAATTTTTTTTAGATTTAAAAAAAATATATGTTAACATATTTCAATTTTAAATGCGTTCATATTTATTTTAAGCTCTCTAAAATAAAATGCCCCGAAAATAATTAAAATTCAACACTTCTTTTTATTGCTTTCCATCCAACCTCACCGTAATCTTATTAGGAATGGCATTTGGTGGAAATTTATGGAAAACAAAGTGCATTAATATGGAAGCCTTTTACCATCCAGTGTTTATAGAGAGGCTTTTTAGTTGGTCTTATATATACATATATAGATGTATATATATTGTTATATATATATATCCACCGGCATTGTTATCATTGTCATAAGATCAAGGAAAGGAGGGAAGGCGACAGATTTTGGAGATCTAATACTTGCCGCTGCTGCTTATTGAAAATTTGAAATAGAAACACTATTATAACCTCTCCAGTCCATATTCAGCTTTGTCCATTTATTAACAACCGTGTCCCCTCGAGGGGTCCTCAAGATCAAAGCTAATCTCTTTGGACGTGACATTTAACTATTTTAGCAACAAAATTGTTCTTCATATATATATATATATATATATATGTACATAACTTCAATTAAAGAACGAAATCAATAAAAAACGAACTGTCTCAAAATATGCTGAAGCAATATATATACATATATATATATCTCTTAATTAATTTCCAATCGGTGCATGCAGTTATATTTATGTCCTGTTTGGTATAAGGTCCGTGATGGATATATATTTATATATTAAAGCCACAAAATCTCTATTCGATCAGAAAGGCTAGCAAATAATTTGTCATATTTGAATAAGGAGGAGAAGAAGAATCCTTGAGTTGGAACTAATTCAAAATTGAATTGTGATCAAGCTTTACCAACTAACAAAAAGAATTGTGGTCAAGTCTTTGGTATGTGCTTTAAAATTCAAGGAAGTACTCTTCAAACAATCATCTATGTATCATTCATAAATTATTTATACAATCAAATAATTTTCACAAAAAAAAAAAAAAAAAAAAAAAAAAAAAAAAAAAAATTAAATAAAAAAAAAATTTAAATTTAATTAATTAAAATCCAAAACAAATTCTTGAGGTGGTAATCCCCGATGGGACACAGATGCAAGAAATACACTGTTGATTTAACGACGGAGGATGGGCAATGTTAATAAAATGTTTAGTTTTAAATGTTATTTGTATAAGTGAGTTTCAAACGAGGCATTTATTTATAATTATTAACTTTTACGTAGAGGTGTGTATGGATTAATTTGGACAATAGCCAGTATAAACTTTTGCAAAAAAAATTTTAATCCTAATGGTATATAGTATTGTAAACTAATAACCTATAACTCAGTTTAATACTAAATTATGCTAATAGTATATAATATCATAACCTAATTATCTATACCCTAAGAGCGTGGTCTTTAACTCATATGTTAGAACATTTATTTCGCCCCAGTTTATGGTCTCAAGTTCGATTTCGACAGTTATCTCCTTTCCCATTACCTTCCAAAAAAAAAAAAAAAATTATCTATACGCCAGTTTAATAGTAAATGATAACTCGATTTAATATCCAACTCATAATTCAGGATGAAAAGATTTTTAACTTAACTTAACTTAGGGTGCGTTTGGACCCTAAAAAAAAAAATAAAAAACATCTAAAAGTTAGCTCTGCTACAGTATTTTGCTGTTTGGTGAAATAACTTTTATCACTTTTCTGTCTTTTTACAGTAATTTGATATGATAACGGACCCCACTTTTTCTTACTTTTCTGCTCTGCTACGGTAAAATAATTTACCAAATACACAAAAGTTGTCACTTTTTTACTTTGTTATAGTAACAATTTTACCAAACACCTAAAAGTTACCAAAAGTTACCAAAAATTGTATTTTGATTCACCAAACACACCAAAAATTATCACTAACAATTTTTAACAAAAAATACTAAAATTTACTAAAAATTTTACCCTCTAAACACTCTTTTAATACCAAGCTCATAACCCAGAGTCAAAAGGGTTATTAAGTCTGCACTTAATTCTTTACGTTTTAATAAATAATAAAATAATGACATGTCAAGTACTGTATTTGTACAGTAAATCTTTAAATTGACGTTGTATTAAAATTGAACTCACTAACAAAAATCATTAGTCTATTCTAAATGGGTTTAATAATGAAGTCGCTAATTAGCTGGTTTAAGCAAATGGGTTTATTATATATATATGATCACAAGGCAAACCGTTGATTGCGGACCTAAGATTCTGCCGTATTTTGTTTGCTTTCGGAATTTTGGTCCAGCCTTTTTTTTTTTTTTTTTTTTCAAATTAGGAGTGGTACGTACATGCAAAGATAACCGCCATTTATACGCATCCACACGCATTAGTTCACACTCATGATAGCAATGCAAACAGTAGGCTTCAATTTAATTTTTTTTTTAATTTTTTATTATGAGACATAGTCTTACCACCATACCTCATTTAAGTTTGCTATAATTCAGTGTAAGTGATGTAAATATATCGGGTCGGCCCGTGACCCTATCCAGCGTGGCTTGTCCATGGCATCTATACAGCTTAAGACTTGAGCCATTCAGCTCGGCCCACAACCCAACCCAACCCAACCCGTCACGCTGCCTGACCGTCTCACCCATTAAAACATTAAAAAAGTAGCTTAATATCGGATTCTTCCTGACTTGGGCCAACCAAGGCGTCAGTGGTGAATCCATAATTTTGTTACAATTGGATTAAAATAATAAATAAAGATAATATATTTTAACTTAAAAATAGGGGTAATGGGGACAAAATTTATAAATTATTTAATGTATAAGCCAAATTGTTTTAAAAAATATATTTTATGGGGACATAAGTATAAAAATAATCTAAAAATTATATTACTTTCTACAGAAATTTTATTTTTAGTAGGACAAAACTTATAAGTTATTTGAAGTATAGACAATTTATTGTAAGAAATATATTTTATAGGGGGTAAAAATACAAAAATATCTCAATGTACTATTTTTGACAAAAATTTTATTTTTAGAGGGTCAATTGAACCCTACTGTCCCTGTGTGCATCCGCCCATGCAAGGCGTGCTGAGCCGGCTCATTTTATATCACAACTTAAGTGTATTCGAGTTGATACCAGCCGTATACGGAATGCATCCAAGAACCCATTTACTAGGGCCTATAAGCCACTAAGCCTCAATTATTTATGTCTTTTAACTCGGGGATAGAGTCACAAATTTTCTGTAAAATTTTGCTCTTTGATATATTGTTTTGATGTATGAGCAAAATTGAAATTCTTGCCTTCTAAGAAATTGTAAATTTCCAAATAAAACACTAGAATTATCAATATCGATTCCTTGTACACCAGTGGAAATACAAAAATGACTTTTTTTTTTTTAATTTAATGTTGCACCCCAAAAATGACAATTGTGTTAGTTCTATAAAGGAGTGGAGACTTCGGTATTTTATTCATAATTTTCAAAGAAATTATTTTTATTTTTAGTCCATGAAATATCAAATATAAATCTTTTGAATTTTCATTCTTGTTTCCTTTCCATTCTTGTTTCCAACTATACAAAATGTAGCCTAAGAGAATTCGAGCTAAAGCAAGGTGTTGTGATCATCAGAATCAGATAATCGTGCTACTATGAGTATATATGTCACATAAAGTGTCTCATTATTGCATTATGTGCTTAAAGCCAAAGCTCTGATGAGAGTGCAATCAATGCCAGCTTGGGGAATTCCATTTCAGACATTCTTACGAATGAAATTAATGAAATATAATATGTGGGTGCAATGAATCAGCTTAATCATTAATCACACCAGAGAGACAAACTCAAGTCTCAATTAATGATCCAATTTTTGTTTACCTATATATGATCAAATCTATGGCTTCTTAATTAGCTTGATTACTAGTTTAGATGCCCAAGAAAAATAAATAAATAAATCCACGAGTTGGATAGCAAGAGATGTCCAAGTTTGCATTGTGGAACACTTGTCCCTAAATCAACAAAATTAATATTGACTAATCAGCTAAGTCTATTAATTTTATTTTATGCCGATTATATCCAAATCGAGAAAAAAAAAAAAGAAAAATAAAGAACAATCTCCAAAGCCTAAATTATGACCAAGGAGAGCAATTAACAAATTATTTCAATGGGATTGATATATAGACGTGTAGTGACGGAAACAGATATGATAAAGTAAGAACAACTGTCCCAACTAATTTAACAAAAATATAATTATAAATTTTTTTTAATGTTACTTTCACTACAATTCTTTTTTGAACCCACTGCCTCAATTTATCTTTAGTTGCCATATTCAATACTTTTTATATCTTTGCAACGTGAATTAGAAGTCATGTGACCTTTCAATAAATCAAAGGTAAGATAAAGAGTAAAAAATGGAA
>JAVXUM010000023.1:19724964-19734964 GCA_035590655.1 Pouteria glomerata
CGATTGTAGTTGCTCTGATTATGTTGTTGTGTATGGACTTGACCTTGGCACAGGTTTATTTTATTATATTTTGTTTAGAATTGTCCCTATTTTCTCATACCGTCCGTCCCGAACAATTTATGTTAGGGGCGTGACAGATTCAGGGTTTCCACAATAACAAGTTGGTTGATTGACGTTGCCCGATCCATGTTCTCTCTCTTTAAATCTTTCCTACATTTAACCATGTACTTAGGAATGTAACTCTAAGGAAAAATCTTGTGTGTGTGCATATATATGTGCATACATGGCCACCTCAACATCTGTTGAGACCTGCCACATTGGCACTAAGGAATGACAAATAGGGGTGGCAATTTGGTTGTCATATTCGAATTCATAATCTGAGTCAATCCACGTCCATTCGTGTTTATGATCAAATATATTGAAAAATAATGAAAATGTTCAACAAATTTAATTTAGAATTAGATTACATTGTGTCAATTTCAATCAAAGTATTTGTGTCATAACATGTTTGTGTTTTCTTTTCGTAAGTTTGTATTCGTGTGACAATGTCCATATCGTATCTATAATTGTCATCCCTAGTGACGATTTTAGGGATGACAATTTTGGTTCATACTTGTTACCCTCATAGTCCTGCAAACTGGCATCATGGTAGGAACAATGTCATGCGATAAAGAAGCTCAGTGGAAAACTTGTTCCAATGAGTGATGCTGCTCCAAATTTTATGGGACTATTTTTTGAGTTTGCTTCAGACAGGATTTCTTATTTCTATATATATAGATGTATTGTACGCTGAAAGCAAGTTTCAATTATCGTTTTCTAAGCTTAGGATTGAGATAAAAACTAAAAGCAAGTGAGAAGAGTTTCTCTAAGGGCTCTCTTTAAGGTTCTTTCTTCTACTACTGTAACATTGTTGGAAGTTTAAATCAAAAACCTAGTCTACCATACCTATGAACGTTGGCACATTGCTGAACCGCGTAAATTTTGTATTCCTTTTGTGGTTTTTTCATGTTTCCTTATTTGCCTATATTCACTTGTGTTGTTAAGGTTATCCAGATTCTACACAACAAACGTGGAAGTCCTTCACCCCATTGGGACATTCCTTCCCATGGATGCACTCTGAACTCCTATCCCCTCCAAACTCCTATCTCCTCCAAACTCCTATCTCCTGTGCTCCATAAAACCTCCATCCTGCATGAACTCCCGTTGACACAAGAAATTCCTTCAGCCCTCCTTGCTAGACTTATCTTTGGTTTGGATAGTCTCTAGTCTAAGACCTTTCCCACCTTGGGAGTTACCTTCTATCAAAGACTTTAACACTTAGCTATTACACGAAAAAATAACTAAATGGTGCCATTATCACTGGCCAAAGTGGTCTAAAAGTTTCATATCATAGTCATAAGGAAAGACAATAGATTCATTTATTGCATAACTGGCTATTGCATAACTGGATTGACAACTGAAATTAATTAAATTCTTAAACTTGATTGTATACACGGCTAACTAAACTCATGGAATGTGAAAAATAACTATAAAAAAGAGATGAAAACAGCAAAATCAAAAATAGAAGGCTGATAATGGAGATTGAGACTCACCATTTCTAACCTTTTCATTGCAACTCCTATAACCCGCAAACCGTCGTTGCTTAGTTCTTCTCCCATACTTAGAATCCTCTCATAGGCTTCTGGAGAGAGAGTTAAAATTTCACCATTATCAACGTGCTCAATAAAGGAACATAATTTTATTACTTCTTCTAGTGCCCCTTTAGTAATCACAATTCTGTCAAGGAAACGGATGCCCTTGACATTGGCATTCGATTCCGTCTCCAAGATGACAGATACTCTTCTTCTGGTAAAATCAAAGGGAATCTCTTCTATCTTAGTCCACGTGGACGGCCGAAATCTGTATCCATTTGTATATACATATGCCAAAATTGCATCGTCCAAAGGATATTTCTGTTCAGTCTTAAAGTAAGCATTGAGGAAACCAAAACGTAAAACCTTTTCCTTGGCAGAGCCCCAACTATCAAGATGCTGAACCATGATTGCACGGTTCATGGTAAGAGTACCAGTCTTGTCAATGCACAGTATATCCCTAAAAGATTAGTGCAAAAGAGAAAAAACACATGAGTGATTTCAAATTCAAGTTAAGGATGAGTCACGGACAAATTGGGAGAAAGAAAATAAATTAATAAGGACATAATAAACTGTGTTAAAAATTGACTTGAAGAATATTTTGCCATTGGTTAAGCACCTAGGTTTAGTCCTTTTTAGCATATCTTAATCTATTACGAGTTCATTAGAATATTTAGTGATTGCTAGACATATTTGCAGTTGCAATAAATATCACGTAGCCAGGCAAGTCAATACCAAATTTGGACTTCCTTCTAAAATCTATCTCATTATAATGCAGCATTTTTGTCGAGTTTCCCAAAAACTTTCACGTTTTCAATTAGGATAACATGAAAAGATCATTTCTGAATTGTGAAATGCAAGGCAAGAAAATCTTTAGTAAATTCTTCCATTTCCTGGTAGATCCAAAAATGTTTAACTACTTATTTGAAATATTCTATCAGAATTTTTATCTTCTACATCATTCTTGAAAGTCTTCCACCCCAATTAATGTGAAGGCATAAATTACTGAATCTAGGTGATTTTTAATCTCTTCTTGAACTGTTTAATTGGTACCGTTAACAACAGTGAAATCCTGATTAAACACATACAATAAGAAAGTTAATGATCTCACTCCTTTGGTACATGGAAACCAGAAGAAGATGGCCAGAGGTGCAAGGAAAGCCTTAAGGAAAGCAGTTTTTTTTTGTTTTCATTCACATACTTGCAAAGGTAGGGTGTTTGAATTTTGAAGGATAAAATTGTAAAAGCGGAGCCAATATTGGCCTGGGGGAACACGTGCCCACCCTTTTAAAAAAAACAAAAGTACTATTTTTTTATATTATCTTATGTACTCAATTGTGCCCATCCAAAAAAAAAAAAAGAAAAATCTTTTAACTCAATAACAATTGTGCCTACTCAAGAAAACACAATACCAATTGTGCCCATCCAATGAAAGAAACAAATTTTAACCCAATAATATCAATGTAATTGTGTCTAATTACCCAATACAACTAAAAAAAAAATATCTAATCCCACTTTGTCTCTCTCTCTCTCTCTCTCTCTCTCTCCTCCTTTCCGATAGTCAATCTCTTTTTTATTCTTGCCATGGCATCCCACTAATTATTTTTGTGCCTTAAATTAGTTCTCACATCTATACAATTTCCTAGCTCTGCCTTTGCTTCTTTTCCCTCCATAGTTTTGGGGATAAAGAACTTTGTGGGCCCAAAGAATAAGTTGTTTCACTCTCTTACTTGAGTAATTATTTCACATTCCCAGAATATGTGTACGCTCCCAATACATATTTTTTATGCACGAGACACATGAGACATGTTTAGTCACTATACTTAATTCTCATTGGTAGGACACACATCTTCCGGAAATACATGATAATAATTCCTTTTCCTTCTATTCCCCCTTCACAACCCAACTACCAAAAAATTAAAAATCCATCCGCATTTCCCTTTTTCCTTTCATATCATTCCTTCTTCTCAAGTGAACTCATTGTGTTACTAATAAAATATCACTTGGTAACTTCTTGGGTTGACATGTTGGACATAGATAATTTATTATTTTTAAGAAAAGAAATTACTCAAAATATAGGATCAAGACAACCATATATTAACTAATTAAAAGTATAAATGGATAAATGTTTATGGAGTTGTCATTAAATACGCTTCTACATGCCAATGAGGAAAATTTGAACTTACATGGATCCCATGTCTCGTATGGCAGCTAGACTTTTGACAATGCACCTGTCTCTAGCCATAGCAAGTGCTCCTTTGGCAAGACTAGTGTTTACAATGAGGGGAAGCATCTGTGGAGTGAGTGCACTTGCAACTGAGATCCCGAAAAGAACACTATGACTTATGTCATGAGATGAGAGGTAATCAATTAGAAGTATAATAGTAGCTATTATGATCATAAAAAATACAAGCACATAAGATACACGCCGAATGATTTTCTCAAAGTCGTCTGGTGGCTTCTGTTTCCCTATATTTGAAAACATGGTACTCATATAAGTCTTGGATCCAGTGGAAACAACTAAACCAGTTCCACTACCTGATATTACACTCGTTCCCTGAAATAAAGGCAAAAGCAAATTTATTGAGGCACTTTACACATTTATATCTAATAAAACAAGAAACAATAAGGCTCCCTTTGCATAGGCGTGAATTTCAAATGACTGGATTTGAGTCTAAATTTACCAAAAATATAAGAGAGGTAGCTACTTTATGTTAGAATACATAAAGGATATTTACTAATTACTATTATGAAATAGTTGAGCCACTGCTTCCTAAATTAGTAGAACAAATAATATGAAGAATTTCAAATAACTACTTTCATCATAAGTGGTGATTACAATTCTATTATGATTCATCAAATTAAACCACTCAAATTCATTATAACATCCGTATCTAAACTAACAAAACTAAATTTAAGCAATTCTCCTTAAATAAGTAACATCAAATCCTTTGATTTTAAAGCAACTTAATATTATTCCAAAATACCATAAGGCAAGACATGACGATGTACGAAGGGAGAACAATGGAAACATCAACCTTTTCCAGACATTTCCTATAATTAATAATAAGACACCATTTGCCACATTGGAAATTTGACCAAGGACAACAAAGTTATAGATGCTGCTAGAGAATGTTGCATTTGCATTATGTCACCATGACTATAATGTAATAAAGCTACATTAAGCCAAATAGTGGTAACACAAGTGTAACAAACTCAAATTTTCTGATTATCTTCTAGGACATAGCACATAGAAATATGGGGCCACTACTCATAGCCTCTAGAAGTTGATCCATGTAGTTCAATGTTGATTGTATACATTACCTTCTACAACTAAATCTGTTTCACCATTAGACCAAAATAAATCAAGAGGTTCACTACTAGTCGATCCTTTACAAAAACTTTTCATTACAAACGTGTTAACTGCCGGAATATTTCTATTCCAAAAGTGTTGATTCTTGCTTGCCTTGCCTCGTATGAACACCATTTCCAAAAACTTTGTGTAGGTATGTGGTTTCAATGGTGCCATGCAACATTAGTGCCAGATCAACGCCATGTTGGGTCCTACCACATCTGGCCAACAAGCAAATCCTCCTCTCTAGGTGCATACCCCTTCCACGGGAATGCATTTCAGCTTTGGCAGTTCAAGGAGAATCCCTACCAATACGTCTTGTTGCAAGATATTCTCACGAGTGGCCTTTCCTACTCAGACTCCAATAACTCCTACAAAAACTCACCTCCACCTAGAGAAGGAGCAAGACCCATAACACATGACTAGCCCCTAGGGTCTCATGGTCCTTCACTCCATGCGAAACTATTAGGGACTAACAACTCTTTAGAGACTCCCGCATCAGTCTAAAGGGAGGTAATACTGGGCAAGGCCTTCTAGAGTATGCTTCTTGTACTCCATGACCATACCCTCTGTGCATTTGACTTTATAGAAAATGGGCGACACTATCTAGCTAGAGGATCATCCTACTAATGTATCAGACCATGTAAAACCGGCCACCTATGGGCATGCCACCATTGCCTAACCACTCCTATAAATGCCCTTCTCCACCAAGTCTGCAACATTCACAACCGTTCACTATAGCCAAAGTCGTGCTGTCTCTGTCTCTCTCTCTCTCTCTCTCTCTGTGTGCCCAAACCACCCTACCTAACTTAGCTCCCTCCAGTGACCCCAACCTCAGTAGAAACCTCTAGCTTAGCTTCAACCACCAACACTTCACATTTCTACATATGTCCAGCACAATCTAATTACAATCCATGTGATTTCCATATTGTGAACACCTAACCTCCCTATGCACCCCAAATTGTAATAGTAATTCCAATTGCAACTTTGCAATCCATTCCATTTGATATAGAGTGTAATAGTAATCTCCTAGCTGGTGTTGAATACAAATGATTTGTTTCATTCATAATCATAAAGTTCTAAATTTAAAATGATCTTCTCTATTAATAACAAGTAACAAAATTCCCATGGAGAATGTATCTGATTTGGAATTAAGCATATATATTTATGAAGTTCCAAAAATGGTATTATTTGCAGTTGACCAAAAATATTTCTTTTTATTTGTTATACTTTCAGAAACAATATCCAAATTCAAAGATACTTGTATCTGCCACAGTAGATCCATTAACCTGCCTTTGTAATTCACTACATATAACCACTCTACTTTCGTTGATGCATAACCTTCAATTTCTGTGTTTTTTCCTACTTCCATGGTGTCACTATCACCTCATATAGTCCGGGGTACTAAAGCTATGGTTTTAGTTAATATTTTTAATTGTTCATCTCTTTCAAGGTTGCGTATCTGGACTCTGAAGGCCAAATTCTATGGTAGAGATGGCTGTAATAATAAATGCGCCATGATTCCCAGAAACATTAGTTGTGAATGGCCACAAGGATTTCTGATTATACTTGAATCATATAAAAACCCAAATCACAAGAAGCAGTCAGCAGCATATAATCATTAAATTGTATTTGTTAACTTGCTAAAAGCGAAAGCACAAATACTGGACATAGAACTAAAGCTATAATTCACATGACAAAAAAGGAACGTGCTCATAATATTTGAATTTACCATGAAGCATATATTCTTCAAATCTAGCAAAGGTGTGCTCTGATCTTCTCTTATATCAGCTGTTTTCTCAGTTGTTCCAAACTCCCCTGTTAATGAGGACTGACTGTTGAAGAAGAAATATGTGATCTAAATATGGTTGTTGAGGTAAGGAGATAAGGACATGAAAGAACTCAATAATAGTCATCTATAAAATGTAGAAATTAACACACCTTACAACCAAGTTTTTTGAAGTTAGTAGCCTCACATCACCAGGAAAAAGGTCGCCAGGTTCAAAAATAATAATATCACCAGGAACAACATCTCTATGATCAACTTGAACTAACAATTCAGTCTGCACAACTCTGCCTGCACACCTTTGAACTTTAACTGGGCATCTTAAAAATTCTGAGAGCTTCATTGCTGCTTTTGAACTGCTATACTCCTGGACGGCAAATGAAGAACAAAATAAAACCATGCCAGCAGAATGGATTTATGTAAAATCTTTCCAATTAGAATAACTAAAACGAAAACAATACCTGGTGGAATCGGAGGGACACACTTATAAAGACCAATACAAGCATGATGCATCCATTGGGACTGTCAGAGGCTAGGTAGGAGAGGGCTGACAAGACGATCAAAATAATATTGAAAGGGTGAAAAAAGGCATTCCAAAGAAGATGCCACCATGGAAAAGTATACTCAAGGGGGATATTTGGGCCATTTTCCCTCAATCTCCTTTCAGCTTCTCTGAAGCTCAAGCCTAAATGAAAAGCAACAAGATTAGTATCTCATTGAAGAAGTGCTAATGTCAACCAAAGGTTAATTCATTTTTTCACTAAAATTATTACATAACTGTCCATAGAACTGATTTACTTTTCTTTATTAATTTTACTACGACAAAATTTCTATATCATGTTGTTGGGTCATGACATTGTTTTTTCTTTATTCTTGAATAACTCTAGAATGCTGTCAGCAAACGAAGCACCCCATTTCTGAGAACAAGGTGTGATACCATATATAAATATATATATATTGCAGGTCTGGAGGCTATGGTTCCATGATCATCAAGAAGTAGTTCTGGTCTAAAGGGAAGTGTCCATGGTACTATTTAGGATTGAATGATATATCATCAGGGAAGTACCCATGATAGCGATTAGGATGTTTATTTAAATTTGATTTAAACTAGCATACACCAAAACTTTCTACTTATTTTTTCTCTGTTTTATGAGTTGAGGATGTTTTGTTAATTCCCAAATTTTCCAGACTTGGATTCTAAAGTTTTCTTTATAAGAAGAAGTATATTAAAAGACATCAAGGAAAGGAATAAGACCTGAAAACTGGATGTATACAACCAACTATACACCAAGGAACCTATATCGACTACCATCACCCACACACACACACACACACACAAGAAGAGAGTAAAGAGAAAGGGAAATCCTCTCTCAACCAAAAATATTAGGAAGCGACTCCACTCAAAATAAAATCATAAATCTCGATGACCTCAAAAGATCTGCTGTTCCTTTCCCACAAAAGGCACCAAATCATGCGGACAAAGGGGAAGTTGACACGCTCCAGTTTCTGCATCGAGGAAATCCCCTTCTCCAAGCAGGAAACAAGTAATCATTGGATGAGGCACCACCCACTCTGTTGAATGGGTCTTTTATGGGTTGGTTTTTGGTAAAGTTATTGAAAATGGGTTGCCACATCCAAGTTATATTTGGAGTACTCTCAATGGTAAAAAAGTTTCCGATTTTGAAGTCATAGTTTATGTTACATCCATGGACTGTTCTAAATGTCCGTAAGTACCCAATGTCAGCCTTGTAAACACCAATTTACCACAGAACAAGGAATAATGAAATGTAGAAATATGGATATTTTTTCATGCCCTTGTTTTCTTAGACATGTATTAGCATCCAATACTTATCCCAAAATCCGTGTAAAATAAGTCACAGTTATGGTTAAAAGTGCAATAGGCCTTTATACAACCATTGTATACTACTACAATAAGAGTATAGTTTCAAATAATTGTGTGTTTGAACTTAGCTTTTGCAAGGTTAATCCTGTGATTTCTTTCTCTTAGTCCTCCTCTCAATGAGAAAGTAAAGCAGTGATCTTGAAGTAGCACTCATAACCTCGAAATATCCCAAAAAGTCAGCTCGCAAAACTCTTCCATACTCAAGCTTGAGAGACACCACTGTCTTTCCCTACCCTTAATCCTTTTATTTGACACTAGAATTGGGTTCAGCCTAGGCCATCATACTATCAATTTTCAGGAAAAAATAAATAAATAAATAAACAGATCAATCTTATTTTCATCCTTCTTTACCTGCAAATCCCTCTTATCACTTATAACCCTGAATACACACACTTTCTGACATGATTCCATCATAAAGCCATTTCTAAGACTGCCATATTTAGAGAATTTGAAGCTGTTTTATATCAGGGTGATTGCTCTGCAATTACTCTGCACCTAAAATATTCAGACAATTACTCTGCACCCAAAGTTTAGTCAATCTGCACCCAAATATTCATACAATTGCTGTGCACCTAAAGTTTAGTCAACTTACAATATTTCTTTCAGAAAATAATTAGGGGAAATAATGTCCTTCATGCAAGAGAAATTCTTACATTGTTTCCAAATTCTTCATATGTCTACTTGTGCCATCAGAGAAACCAACAGAAATTCATTTTTATCATTTCACATTGTTGCAATTTCATTCCTCCACTAGGGCAAGTAAAAAGTAGTGCCAGTTGAAGATAAAATAAGAGAAACCACTTGAAACGGTGTGGCCATGTGCAATGTAGACCAACATGCTTGTAAGGAGTGCTTTGATCCATGTTGAGCATGCTAATTAAAAGAAATACAACAAGGCCAAGCAGAAAATGGTATGAGGCAACAAGAACCAACTTGTTTGCCTTACGATGCAACTTTTAATAGAAGCCAATTGGATCAAATGGATCCATGTAGCTGACCCAAGTAATACAGCACACCTTAATAAAGCATTGGGATATAAAATTGAATAGAAACAATCATTAGTTTCTTGTTTCCAACAAAAGGTGGCTGTTTTAATTGTTCAAAAGTAATTCTAAAAGGAAACATGGTACAAGTGGATGTATACCCATGTTCTACTTCTTTAATTCTAAGTACAGACCTATCACATATACTTCATGTGCACAAACTTTAAAGTCATAGAAGCACTGTAAATTCGTAATACAAATTAAAACGTGCAGAACAAAATCCTTTCTCTTTTTTTATTTTATATTTTATTTTTTTTATTTTTATTTTATTTTTATTTTTTTTTT
>JAVXUM010000023.1:19743359-19754041 GCA_035590655.1 Pouteria glomerata
CCGGTGCTGTGTGCCGTCCACGTGAGCGTAGATCCCGGAAGCGGACAATATCGTACTAACGGAGGTGGTCCCAGGTAGCTACAATTTCTTTATCCATTGCCTTTGTCAACTTTTCTTCCTTATGAACTTCTTCAAAGTTTTGAGATTCACAAGAGAACAAAGCAATGTCACAAGTTTCATATAGTTCTCTTACTAAGCATGTCTTTCCTTGAGGTGAAGGTGGACTCTCTAACCTTGATGAACTTATAGATGATGAAAATGATGATCTTACTAGAGCTGCCACTAGACTATGTGGTGGAGTTTGTTGAGCATCTCATTCTTCTGAGTTTGTTGAAGGCTCCCAAAATTCATAGGTGCATGGTGTTTGACAAGAACTTTTATTCAAGTAGCTTGATGTCGTTTCGTTAAAGATAGTATCTCTAGATATAACAAGCTTGACCCTTTTTGGATTGTATAAGTTATAGTCTTCGGATTCTTCACTATAACTAATAAAAATAAGTTTTTCTTTTCTTTCATTGAACTTGTCTTGATTTTGATTAAAAATGTTGGAGAAAGTTATACATCTAAAAACTTTGAAATGATTCACCACTGGCTTTCTATAATGCCATGGTTTAAATGGAGCCTTCTAATTGATAATTGTTATAGGTGATCTATTAAGAATATAGATAGCAATGTTAATAGACTCGGCCAAAAAATTCTTTGGTAGGCTTTTTCTAATTAACATGCTTCTAGCCATCTCCATAATAGTACAGTTCTTTCTCTTTGCAACTCTATTTTGCTTGAAGTCCTTCTGATGGTGAATTGTCTCTGAATTCCTTGCCTTCTGCAATATTCCATGAATGGAGTGTGGAAAAATTCTTCTCCTCAATCTGTTCTTAAGGTCTTGATTTTGTGACCACTTTGTCTTTCCATTAAGGCTTTGAAGTTGAGGAAGGTTGAAAAGGCTTTAAACTTTTCACTAAGAAAGTAGATCCACATCATTCTCGTGTAATCATCAACAGAAAAAATGAAGTATCTTTTATTGCCAAGAGATGAAGTTCTTAATGGACCCCATATATCTGCGTAAACTAGCTCCAATGGAGTTTTAGCTCTCTATGACCCTTTCAGGAATGCTAGTCTATGTATATTTCCTATCATACATCCTTCATAGACTTTGTGATCTTCTCTAATAAGTGGAAGTCTGACCATCATATTATTTTGTTTGAGAAATTGAAGGCCTTTGTAATTGAGATGACCATACCTCATGTGCCATAGATGAGTATCATCAATACTTTTACTTTTCAGTGCAACTTTATCAACTTGAGGCATAATAAGAAAAAAAAACTTTCCTAAGCACCTCAGTGGTGGCTATCATAGAATTACTTTTCTTGTCTTGAATTTAGCATTTTCCATCATCAAAGAGAAGAGAATAGCCTTTTTGTAGGAGTTATCCCATGCTCAAGTGATTCTAGTTAAATTAGGAACATACAGAACATCATTGGTGAACTTTTTACCTCATTTTTATTGAACCGAGATTGCCCTTTCACCTTTGACAATCTAGATCTTTCCATCTTCGAGTAGAACTTGTGATGTAATAGATTGATCAAGTTCTACAAAGATAGCTCGTTACCTGTCATATGATTGCTACACCAACTATTCAAATACCATACATTGTTGGCATTAGCTTGGGAATTCATGCAAATGAATACTTGATGACTTTCTTCTCCTTGAGTGAAGTTATCCTCCTCTTTATGATGTTTGTCTTTGTCCTAACAATCCTTTTGAGAGTGGGTTGTATTCTTTTATTTCTTACATTTGAAGTTACAATCTTTTGTATCATGATTTGACTTGTGATTGATACGATAAGTGTTGTCATCACCTTGCTTTTATTGATATTCATTTCTTCTGCTCTTTGAATTTTTAGGTCTCTATTTGCCTTTGCTTTTATCTTTGTCTCAAAATGAACTTCTTCACTTCTTATGCTCTTGTCTTCGATCAATTACTAGAAGCTTTGATTGGAACACCTGATTAATAGAAGGCGAGGATGAACAAGTGATCCTTTGTTCGTATGCTTGTAGTTCTTGCATTAGATAGGTTGACAAATCTTTAGATTTCTTGATAGCAGCTACTACATGGTTAAACTTTAGAGGAAGACTTTGAAGTAGCTTCTGAATGATTTTGGCATCTTGAATGGTATCATCAAAGCTTCTAATTTAGTTGACTATCTTTGAAACTCTGGAGGAAAAATCTTGGATGGTTTCTGCATCCTTTATTTGAATGTTGTTGAATTCTCTCCAAAGGGATTGAAGCTTTATGGAAATGATTTTTTCATTTCCTTGAAATTCATTCTTAAGGATATCCTAGTCATATTTGACTTTGTTTGCGCCAAATATGTAAGAGTAGATTATCCTGCCTACTCCTTTTTGAATGAATTGAAGTATACCAGCATCTCGTTTGAGAAGCTCTTTGTATGCTTTCATTTGTGCTTCAATCCATTGAGGTTCAATACCTACTGGAGGATTATTATAGTTGCCTTCTACAACTTCTTAAAGATCATTGGAAATGAATATAATTTTCGTCTAACTACTCCAATAGTTATAGCGGATGCCTCAAAGATTGGAACTTGATTGGAGGAATAAACAAATACAGTTTGGCCTGAGGTAGAAGTCATTGGGTTTGGTTCTAGTTAATTTAAAGAAAAAAGTTTTATAACTCAATAGGAGGTTTCACAATTTTAGGAGTGGAGTTTGGTGATTTTTTAGGTCATGGTTGGATCTGGAACGTCAAAAAACTACAGAAAGGGCTCGACTAAAAATTTTCACTTTATGAGGGTCCTGTGTAATTACAAAGGATTAAAGTGAAAGGTTTTGAAAAATTTAGGGGCTCAAATGGAATTTTTAGAACTTACAAAAAGAATATTCTAATAATATTCTATCTAATACTTGGTAGGTTTGAAAGGCTCGGCTCGATTCCATATACTTGGCTTGGTGATGTAAGAGGGTCAGCTGATGTGGCGGATGATTTGTCAACAATAGAAACACCGACTTCCCTGCAGCTTATGCCACCGACTTAGGTGGAAGCTGGTTTAACAACCATAAGCTAACTAATGGTCTCGACTCAAGAAAACCCTAAGCCCCCAGAGTTAAGTAGTAGCTTATGCCCACTGTTTCCTTGTCTTTTATACATCTTGAGGGGGAGGTTGTTGGCATTGGAGCTGAACAAAATATCATAAGATGAGGTATCTAAGCATTGACTAATCTGTGCACTTCAAATTTCTCTTTCCCTTCTTCAAAAATTTGAGAGCTTACGAAAATAGTTTGGGCAATAATAGAGGTAATGATAGTAGAGCTAATGGTGGCGACCATTTTTTGGATTGACGGTGTTTTATTTACCTCCCATTTAATTTTGTGTTTTGTCAATTACATTAAAAAAAATTCCATTAACAAAAAAAAAAAAAAAAAAAAAAAAAAAAAAAAAAAAAAAGAAGTACAACTACGGATTATAGTTTGACTTTGACTACAGATATGTAATAATTTTTTGTTTTCAGTTATGACTTTGGCTTGACTTGCATATGGTTACGTTGAATTCTTTAATATATTTTAATCAATTTGCCATATGGTATTTTTGACAAGTTTGTTTAAGTATTGTAGTTGAAATTTAGTTTAAGTTTCATTATAAAATTGCCAATGGGGATATTGTTGAATCCTATATTGGCAAATCCGAACAAAATTTAAAAAGTTAAAGATTTTGTTTCCTAGTTCAAGTATGAGTAGAATACCAAAATTGATAAAGATGGTATCTTTAGTGTTTTCTAACTAAAGATAAATCTACAATTTGAGAAATTCCAATTGAAGATAGATTTGTGAATGGATCCAAGAAGATAAGTCAATGGCTTTCTAGCGTGCTTGCTTGGGTTTGGGCACTCCATAGTGGAGGTTGCAAGGAATCCGCAAACTACTTAAAGGCTATGTTTGTTTGATGGAGAGCATACCCGGATTGGGGAACAAATTCATGGGGCCCACCTTCGTCCAGTGTTTGGGTTGCCTGATGAACCATCCGTGGGTCCCACAAATTAGACGTTTCTTCCTTCAAATAACTGTATGCCGAGTCCAATGTAGGTGATTGTATTAATAATACTTCACCTTCGAATTTGTTTCCCCCCAAAATCTAAAGGTTCAAAACTATTTTCTGTTACATCATATATCAAATCATATATTTTATCTCACGTTATATCTCACCAACCAAAAACCAAAAATATAATCTTAGATAAAAAATTAATCCCATCTTTTATCCAATCTCATATATTATTCGATGGTATTACTTATCCCTCATTATCTAATCCCCCGAAACAAACACAACCGAAGGTTCAAGATTCAAGAATAATATCAAAGCAAAAAAAATAGTAAGGACCGCAACTTGTTTGTATGGAAGCCAACTCTGCAAGCCACATCTAGTGACATCCACATGCAACTCGTAAACTAGCTAAGATTCAACCTGTTCGAGATCTATTAGTATTTAAATAGAATTTATTTTTTATTTTGATTGGGTCTGTATATTATATGTATATGTTATAGGTCTAAATAATAAAACACATAGAAAGCATAATACTAAGCTTTAGGAGTGTGTTATTTCTTGGGAGAGCTTAATTGTCTTTCCTATTCTCTACATTCTTATTTTTTTTACATGTTGGAGTATTTTAAGATAGTCTTTCTAAGGAGTTTGAAAAGTTTTTCCTCTCAGTCTTGCATATCAAGGAGTGATCAAAATATTAAGTAAATACTTGCGAGTAGTTGTAGAGTGTTCTATTTCAATTTCTTATAACCAAATTGTCACGCCCCGAGTCCGGGGACCCAGGGAGTGAGTGTAAGACATTCACAACATGCAAACACAGTCCCAACTATCAGAGCTAGCACATCGGTTACGTGTTGGACCCACGAAACAAAACTGCTATATAACGACCTAAAAATGGACCAAATGGGGTACCTAATAAGTCCCTGTGCAATTTATAAACCATTCATGCATTCACATTTGTAACTAGGTTCCCACTCACATGATTCCATAAGATAGAAAAACATAAAACAAACTCCACTAGTTGCATTTAATTGATACATGTTTTGGGCCTTGAGGCCATTACAAAACCAAAGGTAAAAGAAATCATATACAATACGTAAACCTCTTCAAAAAATATATATACAATCTAAGGAACTATAAAATCTAAATATATAAGTTCAAAATTCATAAAAATAAAAATAATAATCTTAATATATAACTACATAATCTAAAATCGATATAATAGTTTTAAATAATTAACATTGATAATGAGTACAAATAACTAACATTAAAATTAGAATTTGAAATATAGTCATAATTTAATAACTAATTTTTATCATTTAATTTTTTTAATTTTTTAATCAATTTTTTTTTAATAACCGATTCAATACTGAGTCAACCGATTTTTTTGAGTTGACTAGGTTGGACCAAATTAATGGTTTCATTAAATAATTCTCAAATCTGGTCCAGTTTAAGCACTGGGTCACCGGGTTAGTGAGTCAACTCGCCGAGCTAGATTGGGTTTGACAATTATAATAAAAAGTATTGGCAACTGCAAGAAGTTAAGAGGGTATTAATTGAAAATGGTAATAACGTTTTACTAAATTGAAGGTTTCATTAAGTTTGAAACTTCACTAGGTCACTAAATGCCCCTAATGTTTCATATATAATAGTATATATTAAAATAATATATTTAGAAAATAATAAATACACACCTTCATTAGGTTTTACACTCCACATCGATCTTTTTTTATTAAAGTTATCGTAGAGTGAGAGAACTTAGTGGACGAGTGCAAATATCCCCACCGTCCATCCAATCCTCTATAATTTTAACTTTATACATTGTTAGGTAGGTTTCAAAAAATGTATCTAGTCGATTTTTTGCTAAAAATTTTTAAAGCCCCAAAATATATGATTTAGTAGTGGATTTTTTTGACTATAAATTTTTAACCTAGTCCATACAAATTTTTTAAAAAAATGTAAAATTTAGTTCAAAAAAAAAATACTAGTATATATAAATTTCAATAAAAAGTTTCGAATCTAGTACAAACAAATTTGCAAAAATGGTAAATTTTAGTTCAAAAAAATAACACTTGTATATGCAAGTTTTTGAATTTTTTTTTTTATTATACTCGATTGAAGAAAACACTATTAATATAGCATTTGGAGTTTTGAAAAAGTTCAAAAAACTAAATTCGATATAAAAGTGACACGTAGTGAAATTTGATTAAAGCAAATTAAAAACTTTTGAATTTTTTTTTTAAGTTTTTAAAGAAAATTAGAAACTCTAAACAAAGCCTAATTCATATAACTTTTTAGATCTAAAAAATTTTAGGCTACAACCTGACCCTCCTAAAATTTAGCTGCCATAGTGTTGAGTTATGTTTTAATTTTGTGTCAAGAGTTATTATTAAATAGAAGTATACAAACTTATGGGTTGAAAGTCCCTAAATTTGCACAGGGGTTGGTTTTTGTTTTTAGTATGATAGTAACCTAAAAAGTGATGCAGATTCCTATGATGTTATAGTGATTTTATTTGGTTATAGTCAAATATACAAATGCCTATAATAGCTTATTTTCCATTTGCTTTGAAAATGGATGCTGATACTGAGAGATGGTGTGATTTTGATTAGATGATGTGGCTATTGGTCAATCATGTAGAGTACGGTCATTATAAGAAAATTAAAACATTTATTTGGTGGCTTTTATTTAAAGTGTCAGTTAAAGTTCTTATTTACAACATTTGCATATTAACGTTATAATATTAATGGCATTTGAATTAAGTGTCTTAAAAATTTGTGACATTGATACATAAATGTCATAATTCAACATTTGAGGTTATAATAAATTGCATAATGGTTTAATATATATTTTCATGGTATTATTCTTAGTAAAAACATATGCAAAAATGTTGGTGGCATGTAGCTGGGTTGGAACTTTTGGAAATATATATAAAAAAAGGCATTGCAATCTCATGAAAAAGTTGTAAGACATTTCAAGAATATTAGGACAATTCAAGATACTGTTAGAACAAGCATCGCGTGGTTACTTGAAGATGTATTATAACTATTTTCATAATTTAGTGAATTAGTTACATTATAACTTTGAATATGAACTAATGCATACTCTTCTTAAGTTTTGCAAGTTGCTTAGCTAGTGTTCATGGTCTTTCTACACAAGATCTTTGTTTGTCTTTAGTATAATAGATGATTCTTTTTTTTCTTTTTTTTAGAGAACTGGATTTTTTTTTTTCAATGCAATTATGAAGTTTTATGTTTAAACATTGATTTATTTGAAAATATATAATATTTTGATTATGAATTATTTTTTAAAATACTTTTATATTTTGTAATGTCGTTAAATAGATTGATAGGGTTATTTTTCTAACTAGAATCAAATGAACAAGCTAATTAAGGTAAAAAAAATTGTTGGCATTTATTCTAAATTTCATTTTTCAATTATATGTGCTTTTATTGATATTTGAAAAAATGTTAGCGTAGGTACATGAACCTAAGATGATGTTTAAATAAATTTCATAAAAATTATAATAACAGTTGATATTTGTAACAAATATTATAAGTTGTATTAGATTTATAATGATGTTTATCATAAATGTCATAAAAATATGATGACTTTTAAATAAATGTCATAAAAATTATGATAATAGCTGACATTTGTACAAAATGACAAGATTCACAATGACGTTTGTTATAAATGTTGTAAAAATTGTTAGTTCTATAATATATTGTTTGATATTTATAAATGTCAGGTGAAATATCGCATAATGTTAATGACATTCAGAATAAGTATCGCAAATTTCTCTAAATTGAAAACAACGATATTTGTTATAAAACTTTTCTAAATGTCATTAAAACCTTTTCCAACATTTATTTGTTTTTTTCGTGACATTTTGAAAATGTCATGATATCCTAAGTTTCTTATAATGAGTCCATATGTGTTGTGCTTGCGTGCGTGTGTGGATGAGTCATGGACGATTTAATTATGTTATTAACATAATATACTTGATTTACTATTGTATTGTTTTATTAGTTTCATGATCAAGATTGGTGGCATGATACGACATGAAGATATGTGTGTGTTGCATAGTGATACACGTGAATTTCATGCTCTGTCTCATACAGATTTGGTTACAGTTGTAATGATCCATGTCTTTATAAATGTTAATTTATCTATGATGCAATGAGTTGTGACTTAGCATGCTATTTGATGTGATTAATTTAATTTCTATGTTGACTCAATTACTTAGTTCTAAGTTTAGAGTTGGTCATGTTAGAGTTTTGTCATGGTTTCGAGTTTTTTCATGTGCACCATAAGTTTTTTCCCGTGTAAACGTGTTGTCTGTGTCCACAATTTTTCTTTCCATAGTTTTCGATCGATATCTCTCTTTCAATTAATTGAGCCACCCTATGCCTAGCCTAGGTTCCTAGCCTTACCGATCAAGGTCACCTCGATCACATGTTTCACTTTCTTTCACCTCAAAGAACTCCTGGGATATATCTGTGTATGTATATGGGTATATTCGGATAATGAATAGAAAATCGAAAGGTAAGAGGTTGGTTAACAAGGGAAAGTTATATACCAAATTAATCATTTTTTTCATTTTTAAACTAAAATTAGAGTTAAATTGAGGGTGTTGAGAGTGTTGGTTTAGTGTTGGGGTTCCTAAGTTGATTGTAATTGGTTTTGGTATTCCTAGTCTTTCTTGAGTGATTTTCATATTTTTTTGAGCTACTTAAGGTAGGATATTGTGATTTCTTGTTGCATTTGGTTTATGTTAATCCTTACAACATATTTGATTTTGATATATTGCATGATCCATGCTTAGTTGTGAATTTGATAAAATTATTATATGTATATGTGTGAACGGAGGTAAAAGATGACGAATAGTAACTTGTAATATTGTTTAGCTTTTAATGATTTGCGAATGTGACAGCATGATTATGTTTATATGCTACTAAGTATTGAAAACAAACGTAAACATGGTATAAAATGATTTGAAAATGAAAGATTTGGATTTAGAAGTAGATGCTAAAAGTAGAGTATGGTAGCTTAATGGTGTAAGAGGTCTGTCATGCATACCACTGATTCTCAACCATGCACACAAATTCTCTTTTGGTATTTATGAACACGAGATTTGGTTTTATGGGTGCCCTCATTCCCACACGTACGAGGCTTTACCTCGCATATGTATGACATCAACTTGATGCCTCTTGTGTACACCAATTGCAATTTGATACTCACAGCTTACTGAGGGCTTCTCTGTGTGTGCAAGATACCACCTCAAGAGTGCACGATAAAAACACCATTTGGTTTTCTTAAAATGATTTTAGAAGTAAAGAAATTTTCAAAGAAATGGTATTTAGTTTTTTAAAATTATTTCAAAATAATTATTTTAGTGTAAAACTTGATAATGATAAAGTAAAATTAAAAAGGTTTTGATATGTGATAATTATGATATTAATACTTTTAATAATTTATGTGGATAAGATGATGAATTGGACTATGATTTCCTGCATAAGACTGTGATATCCTAGTATGATGTGTTGGAATTGAGGTTCCTACTGATGAAATATGTATTGGACTGCAACGTCCTGTTAAGTAAAGATTATGATTATGACATTATGAGTTGGATATTATGTTCTATTGTATGTGGATTATGATGATATGCTATGTGATGTGTGTGTGAGTTACTTTTGTGTCAAGAAATTACTATTAAAATAATAGGTATTCATACCTAGGGATTGAAAATCCTTAAACCTGCGCAAAGTTGATTATTGTATCTAGTGGACTAGTAACCTACAAAGGAAATTTGACTATCTTAGCGATCCAGACACCTATGATGATATATTTAACTATCTTAGCAATGAAGAAACCTACAATACTATATTTGACTATCTTAGTAAATCAGACACTTACGATGGTGTATTAACTATCTTAGCGACACGAAATGCCTACAAGGTATATTTGTAACAACCTATTTTTTGATATATGATTATGATTATAATGAGAAAATTATGTGTTCTGACATGATACATGAGTTGACCTAGTTACTCAATTCCTGGGTAGGGTTTTGTTCTTATCAACACTTAACATAAAATTAGTTTGAGGGGCAGCTTATGTGAAGTAATATGTTCACACAACATGTTTTTACCGTGCACCCTATTTGTCACATCTGTAACTTACAATTGTTTTTTTAGTTTTTTTGACTGAGTTTCTCTCTCTTTTTGCTATTGTAGGATTTGTTGTGAAAGTTGGTGTTTTACCCACACAATAAGACACCAAAAATAGTGCCACACAATAGCAAACAAAATACCAAATAGAAAATAGTGGCAGAGAGTAAAGGAATTAATGCATAGGAAAAATAAAACATAAGATTTAACGAGATTCGGTATATATTACTTGTATCTTTGAGTGTTGACAAATAATCCACTATCACTAAACTTATAAATCCTTACAAAAAGTTTATAAATGTTTAGATTATAAATCTATTAGGTTATGTGTGATACCCTGTGTTTTGGTTAGCTGGTAACTAATGGAATTTTCTTGGGTTTGGGAAGACAAAAGTGATTTAATGTGCCATGATGTAAATAGGATTGGAGTGTGAATTTGTGTTGTAATCTTTAAGGGAATAA
>JAVXUM010000023.1:19813659-19826494 GCA_035590655.1 Pouteria glomerata
AAATCTTTATTTAACAGGCTAATTATTTTTTTACATTATTTTGTTTAATAATAATATTTATTATTAAAACTTTTATTTAATAGGGTAATTGTTTTGCTATATTATTGTTTACAATAATATTTATTATGTTTTAAATAATAATTGATTAAAATAAAAAAAATAAAAAATAAGAATATGTTTCAAATAAAAATAAAAAGTTATATGAAATATATAACTGTAGATGTAGATTAAATAAAATATGAAAAGTATTCATAAGCATTCGAATGAAATTAAAAATTGTGAATAAGTAGTAACTGTGTAAAATATTAAATTTTTTATAAGAAAATTAAGATAACTATAATTAGGTGTCACGTGTCACAATCATACACGTACCATAATCGTAACGCAAGTTAAGTCTTACATGACGTAAATAGTTATAATATCACATGTTATAACCGTATCATCAATTAGATACTACGTATAATAAAGTAGCATCACTAACTTCTACTTTATATATATATATATAATATGATGTATAAATCTTACATCAGTATGTACGAGCATGATTTTTTAAGGGAGGAAAGCATGAAATTTTAGAGTCCCAGCGGGAACATGCATGTATGACCATGAATCCTAAGATTTAGGGCTTAACATGAGCTGTAATATTAGTTTTGCAATTTTAATTTTGTGGGTAGTTAGATTAAAAAGTAAATAGTTATAGTAATAATAAATTTAAAAATTTCTATTTAAAATTTTTAAGTTCATTTTTACTATGAGTTGTGTAATTTTAATTCAATAATTTAACAAGTATATATGATAAAATTTTTAAATTTAATTTTAATAAGAACTTTTTGATTTTAATTTAACGAGTCACAAAATTTATAAAACGGAGCTGACGTGAGAACTAACGCTAGCCTCTCCCTACTGAATACCATAGAGCAGCTGGTTGGTTGGCCCAATGAATGCTGATTGTTGGGTGTACATATTTGACCATTCAAACTTTGAATCTCTTCCAAAATAAACAAATGGAGACAACCCATGGAAAGTCAAACCATGGACCCCCTTTGGCGTATTTTCAGAATTATTATTATTTTTTTATTTTATTTTTTATTTTATTTTTTAACACAAGTAAAAATAATGGGGAGTTGGGGAAATGGTTAACAAACAATGTATCTAATCAGGATTCAGGGCCGTTGACTGCCAAAAAAAAAAAATATATATATATAGTTTTGTATACGAGGCTGACACATAACACTTTAGTAATTAGTTAAATATTTGATAAAAATTTATAAAAGTTAGAAAAAAAGAAAATCAGAAAAAAAAGTTAAAAAAAATTGATAAAAATTAGAAAGAATTTAAGAAAATTAATAAAAGTTAAAAGATTGATAAAAATTGTAACAGCCCGGGACCACTGTCGCCTGAAGATATTGTCTGCTTTGACCCCTCGGGTCTCTTCCCGGCACAGTCTCACGGTTTTGTTTTTGGTGAGGGCTACCCCATCGGGATCTCACAATCCACCCCCCTTGGAGGCCCAGCGTCCCCGCTGGCACACCGATCCGGCACCGGCTCTGATACCATTTGTAACAGCTCAGGACCACTACCGCCTGACGATATTGTCCGCTTTGGTCCCTCGGGTCTCTCCCTGGCACGGCCGCACGGTTTTATTCTTGGCGAGAGCTACCCCAGTGTCCCCCCAAAAGGCCTCTTCAGTGGGAAGGTGTCCACCTCCTACTTATTAGGCAAGCTTCGTTTCCCCTCTCAACCGATGTGAGATCTCACATACTGACTCAGATTGTGTTTGAGAAGGTAGAGGTAAATTAAGGAGGAAAAAATTTCTATCCTTATCTTCCAGAATTATTGTCTCCATCGAAAGATAAGGTGTGAGAAAATATGACTCGTGTTTAACAAAAATGACATCTGCAGAGACAGGTTTTTTTAGTAGGAGGATTGACCGCTTCTAGATTGTGCGTCTAAACTTAACACCCGAGTACAAAAGGGTGTGCAATGTAGTTTTACCTGGTGTATCTAGGATCGTATCCACAGGGAGATTATGACTTTAATTTCTAGGTTATTAAAGTTTTCTATTCCGAAGTTCAATGTAATGTAAATATGAAAATTAATAGATTTTTTGGATTGGGTTTTCTAACAAAATTTTCTAAATAAAAATAATTAAATTAAGTATTAATTTAATTCTAAATATGTAGATTCCTAAACTAGTAGAACAACTTCAAACAAAATATAAATTCAATTAATTTAAAGCAACCTTGATTCAATGTTTAATTTTCAGGTGAAGAAAATTTTCACAAATTAACTCCCTAATAAAAATCAAAATTTAGGTTTCATGTATAAAGGAAACAAGAAGTAAAAGAGAGTTGGTTAAAAATTCTCAAAAATTTCCACATACATAATTTCACATTCACGTCAAAGGATTGTAAACTTAAAAAATTTTCTCTTAAAATTATTTATGGGTTCAAATCCGATTTATTTACTTCAAGTTATTTAAAAAAATTTTTAAAATGCCAAAAACTTTTATCAGTGATTTGAACAAAAGTTCTTAAATAAAAATTTTCGTTTTCTAGAGTTCTTAAATAAAATAAATTAGATTTGAATAAAAGTTCTAAAAAATCTCACAATCTCAATTTCGCAGTCACGTCAGAAGGATTACGAAGTTGAAAAATCTTTTAATAATATTATTTGTGAGTTTGGATCCAACTTATTTACGGCAAAGTTTTCAAAAGACGATTTAAAGTACCAAAAACATTTATAAGTGATTCATGGAATTTGAACAAAAAATTTGTTTTCAAATTTTTTTTCGAAAACTAAATTAAATCCTAAAACAGGTGTATATACGCTTACGTTCACATGCTACGTATATCACCCTAGGGTTTTAATCCGTTCGACTCTTCACCTTAGATTGAAACATCAAATCAAGGTTTTAAAGAAAACCCAGCCTAACATGCTTTAATCATTCATAAACATTCAAACAAAACAAATCAACAAAAACGAAAGGCAATAGAAATTAAAAAGAAGAAATAATCTTTAGTGAATCAAAAGAACACAATACCGTACTTCAAAGATCCAAAGTGAAAATAATCAAAACTGATAATGAACCAACGAGCATCAAATAATCATCCCAACCTACCTTAAAATAAAAATAGAAAATAAAAAGAAAAAAAAGAAAACCCTAAAATTATGTGAAACGGCTAAGGAAAAAATCCCTTAAAACGTACATTAGTTTTTCTTTTATAGCCTCAACAAAACCCTAAAAGAAAAGAAACACGGAGCCTCTAACTTGATCGCGCAATCCAGACCCCAGTGTGTTGTTTCAAACTAAATGAGTTTTGCCTGCTCTCGACGGTTGGGACTGGCTAGGGGGTAGTCGCGACTCTAATGTCTTGGATGACCCTTGGCTTCGATCTTCAGCTCCAAGCATGATTTCGGGCGTCACTCCATGTTGCTCTTTTACTTCATTTTCTTCATTTTGTTCGTCACTTATTAAAGAAATGTCATCATTCTCACTGCGTTTAAAAATGAACCATATAAGTATAAAATATAATAAAATACCTGAACTTATAATGAAATGCATGAATTATATCCTAATTTGTACCCCCTTTTTATGTTAAAAAATACCCCAAAAAAATACACTTTATTTTTTTGGGGTCCACTTTCCTTCTATTTTGACTGTAGATATGAATAAATGACACACAACCAAAAATTTAGGTATAAGATGGTTTGTAGTATAAAGATAAGGGTAAAACTGAGAGAGGGTTTCCATAGGGCTTTTGAATCCCAAAACTCTAGATGGTAATCTATTTATGATATGTGTAGCTGTAAGAACAGCTTCTCCCCAATAATGTTTTGGCACATTTTTTTGGAACAGAAATGCTCAGGTTGTGGCAAATAGGTGACCATTTTTCCCTTCTACTACTCTATTCTGTTGTGCGGTATTAACATAAGAGGATTCATGAATGATCATTTCCCTCAGGAAATATGGTGACAAAATTTGATTAAAATAATCCCTAGTATTGTCTGATCGAAATTTTTTTATTTGGACCCCAAACTGAGTTTTGATCATATTATGGAAATTGGGAAAGACAATACTTATATCAGATTTAGATTTAGTAAGAAAGCCCAAGTGACTCTAGTGCAATCATCAATGAAAGACACAAACTATCGAGCATCAGAAATGTTGGAAATAGTGGATGGACCCCAAATGTCACTATGTATTAATGGAAAAGGAATATAGCTTCTTTTATTATTGATTGAAAAACTTACACGTCTGTGTTTTGCGAGTTCACAAACATCACAATGAAAATTCACAATATCTAGCTCTTTGTATAACAAAGGAAACACAAGTTTGAGAACTCTAGAGGAAAGATGTCCAAGTCTTTGACGATGAAGCTATATTTGATCTTTGTTAGTATGGGAATGTTCAGAAAGAAATGATAGAAGTGATTGGCATTTGCTAACACTCAAGGTTTCAGGTACTTTAAGGTAGTACAGTCCATCATTTTCCTTAGCATGTCCAATCATCATCCCCGAACCATGGTCCTGAAATACACAATGAGTAGAAAAAAAAGATTATTTTGCAGTCCAAGTCATGAAAGAGTTTATTAATAGATACAAGATTAGTGGATAGTCTTGGAACTTGAAGTACATTTTCAAGAATAAAATTGGGACTAATCTTGACATCTCCAATACCTGTTACAGTGGTTAGTGAACTATCTGCAGTAGTTATTTTTCTATAGGTAGGACAAGGGTTATATGCACTAAATTTATGGGAAGAATATGTCATATGGTCTATTGCTCCTGAGTCAATAATCCAAGAATCCAATAAAACACTATATGAGACATGTAAACCATGTGAAATTGAAAATTTACCTGAATGTGTTAATGAACAGGCACCCGAGGATTTAGAGCTTTTCCGAGTTACCAGTAGATCTTGTAACTTCTCAATATCTCCTATACTGAGTTCCTTCTTCCCTTGATCTTTGTCTTCTTATTGTTGAGTGGTTATTAGGTTTGCTTGCCATTTTCCCTTGTTTCTTTGTCGTCTTCCTTTGTATCCCCAATCTTTGCTTGATATGAAAGGCTTTCCATGTAGTTTTCAGCACTTCTCCTTAGTATGCCCTGATTTCTTACAATAAGCACACCATAAGCCTTCTCGAGAGTTATCATGACTGTCACCACTCATTGTTTTGGATAATTCAACTTTCCCTTTCTCATTGTTTGATTGCTGCTCTTAGCTATTTGTTCCATTGGTCAGTAAGGCTAAGCTATCAGTGATCTGAGGTTCAAGTATTATTCCCATATGATAATGGAAATTACTTCATTCAGATAGGGCACCTTTTCTTTGCTTAAATCTAAATCCTAACCTAATTAAATTCCAGGTTAAGACCAACAAAAAATTCATATACCCGATCTGGCTCAATAAAATTCTTCTGTGCTGCTGCATCTTCATTACATTTTATCTCTATACACTGGTAGTGATCTAACTCCTGTCGTAGACTTTTAAGGTGATTAACATACTCCGTAACTAATCTATTTCCTTGCTTGCTGGAGGTTGTCTTGGTTTTCATATCATAGATTTGAGTAGCATCCCGAACTTTGGAATAGGTTTGTTTAATTGACTCCCAAATATCATTTGCCGTGGGTAAGAACATGCAAGTATCATTGATTTTTGGTAACATTGAATTCCACAATCATGCCATGATCATAGAGTCCTCTTCATTCCATGCATCAAAATTCAGATCACCTAGCTTTCGCCCTGATCCTGTAATATGACATAATCTTACCCTTGCCTTTGAAAAAGGTTTGAATAAGTTAGGACCATTTTAAGTAATTTTTTCCGTTTAACCGATATGCAGCTTGGATCTGTTGTAATTTTCCAGTCTGAACAACAGACTGCGTAATAGTGTCTTTTATCTCTAACATATTAATAAAGTATCAGACAGATTAAAATAACCTTGACTTCCCATTTGGAGAGCAATTGCAATCTTGGCAATCCTCATGAATCATGATGACTGATGAAATACGAATTTCAGTCAGAGAAAAAATCGGGACTTTAGGAGCAGCCTTCTTCTATTCTGATCAATAGAGACCAACTATGCAGAAGGCCACCAAGAGCTCTCGATTAGCATTTTGGCCAACTAAAAAACAGAAGACCAATTGAGAGAATGGTCGATTGCGAAGAAAGAAAGAAAGAACCATTTGGGCGACGGTCGACAGCAACGAGCGACACCGACAATTGAGAAGGACCGACAGCGACGGTTGATGGCGACGAGCTAGGAGTACCTAATGTTGAGCACCAATCAATAGATGTCTAGACTTGATGAAAACAACCAGTGGTGACTAGGGCTTTGGCAATGTCAGACTCACACAAGCCATCGATCGGCAACAACGAAGAACTCAGTCGATCGACTACATCGAATACCCAATCAATCGACAAAATTGATTATGCACATATCGATGATCGGCAATAAAGGCCCAACCGATTGGCGATGAACACAATCAACTTTGCGATTGACTATAAATCACGATTAGTTATACTTCTAGATTGAAAAAATTGCTAAGAGATTGAAGGATGCAGCGGATTGGTTCTTTTTCTGCTTTGTAAAAGTCTTTTACTCAGTGACGAACCACTCGAACGATCTCACATAAGCCCTAAATCTAATAGTAATTAAATTATATTATAATTTAATTATTATATTATATTATTACAATTTCAATAGTGGTTGAATGCAAAAAAATTTAATTTACGATTGTCGTGCTTTTATCTTGCACAAATTATTACTTAACTATTTTATACTAACTATTTTAGTGAGCAGTATATTTTTTTTTAAATTATTATAATCGTAAAATATTATTTTTTATTTAAAAATTAATAATTAAAATATAAATTATGAAAAGTATAAAATTTTATTGCGTAGTCGAGTCGATACAAAAATTTTTACAAACTCGATTTTCAGTAATTACATGGGATCTACTATCTAATGTGCCTCTTCTTCTCTGGCAGGCGAAGGAACGTCTTCTGGTTCCCTTCTCGGTTTAACCCACCTGCCATGAGCATTGCGCACCAAACCCTTGTTTTCGAATTGGTACCAACGCGGAGGAATCCTCAGCTCATCAACCAGCATATCACAGCTCTTGTTCACTAACGCAACATCCCTCCTAGCATTCGACCTAAAAGTCGAGCTTGTACTAAGAAATCCATCGACAAGATGAAGGTAAGTCTCGAGCATATGAAACCCCAGCAAACTGAACGATCCGCGCTTGAGATAAGGCGAGGAACGAACGTCGAGCTTCAATTCGGCTCCGACGTGGGCGTACACCCACTCTAGGGTTCCGGTGAAATCGTCAAATCTCTGTAAGCTCTCGTTGAAGACGATCCCAGGCATTCGCGGGACTACGTCTTGTTTGAGAACAACCCTCAACGTCTTCACTCCCATTCGATAGATCTCGTCCCGGAAGGCGATGTTCCCAACCCTCGGCGCGCCGAATGATATAACGCTAATGGGAAGGCCGGGAAGAGAGGTCGAAGCTTCGTATGCATTGAGGAGAGCCAGTGCACCCCCGAGGCTGTGTCCGGTGATAGTGAGGCTGACTTCTTCACCTCTTCCTTTGTAAAATTCCACTAGCCTTTTCACTTCTCTCATCACTTGCTCCGAGGCACTTGACTTATTGTACCTTGTAGATGCACTTTTGGACGTGTAAATGCTTAGAAACCCACGTTCTACTTTAGCCTCCCCATGCCCAAAAATTGGTTCTAATTCTTTTTGCATGTCCTCGTACCACTCCGACGGAGCCACCGTGCCCCGCCACGCCACCACCACGTCTCTCCTTCCCACCCGCCGCGACTCCTTATCGTCGCTCACACCGACGAATCCCATCCAATTCGAGTCCTTGCTCCATGTTTTCGCCATTCGCGACCTCTGGAGCCAAGCTGGAATCTCCATGTGGGACATGGCGTGGATGTAGTTGCTCACCTCGTAGCCATGCTCGGTGAGTCGTAGCTTGGGAAAAAGCTTCCTGGAGTTGTACCTGCAGCTCCCGCAGTACTCTGAGTAGGGATCGAAGTCGAAAGCGTCGTAAGTTGCTTGCGCGAATTCGCCGTACTTGACGATCTCTCTCCGAAGCCATGGATGAAGTGGATCGAGAAGGTTTTCCCAATCGCGAGAACCGTGAATTTCGCGCCACTTAGTCGATATGTCTTCCTTGGGAGACATTGCTGGTGTGTTGTGCTTCTCCTCGTGATGATCGAAATGGAAGTAGCCATTTGAGTCGACGTTGTTTTGGGCAGGTGTTTGGAGACGAAGGTGGATGAGGTTTGAGAGAGATTCAGCTAGGTTTGTTGTTCTGGTGTTTGGATGAGTGTGATCAACTGTAAGTTGTTGATGGGCTTGGATTTTGGGAATTACGCGGGTGGTGCCACCGCGGTGAGCCGCTGGGATGCGGTGGTGGATGGCGGAGGAAATTGCCTCCATGGTACGTACGAGCGGTCTTTATTTAATCCCAAGCAATTCAATACTTGAAAATGCTTGGCACTTTGGCTGGTGATCACTTTGTTTGAGTGAGAGAGAGGTTGGAAACTCTATGATTATATTTGTGTGTGCAGGTCTCCAAAAATGAATGTGAATGGATGAAAAGCGTAAGTTTGAAGTTTGACTTCAATTACTTGGGTTTTTTGACTCTTCCAAACACGCGTACGTTGGTCAGACAAAAGATTTATGTGTACATATATACAGGCTTGTTAGGCACCAAACCCGGTCCAAATTTGGCCACGTTCCTTGAGAAAATTTCAAAATATATAACGAGACTCTGACCACGTTAACAAGCAAAAATGAACTAATTAATCATTAATATATTCATTTATTTATCACCATTGATTTAGTTTTGAGAGTATAATTAATACAAAGTTTTGAAAATGGATTAATTTTCATACTCAATTAATTAATTAAGTCAAACTCGAAATATATGAAGTATTAATTTCTCCCACCTTATAAAATGATACAAAAATATATGGGACAGGGTATACAGTAAAAATTAGTGAATAATATATATTATTTTGTTATTATTTTATTTTGTTAATTTTTGTTGCTGTAGGTTTCTTTGCAAATAATTAATTAACATGTGAAACTATTTCTTCTATTACTTAAATTAGTCATAGTACTACACCTTATAATATATATTTTTTTAGGATTTACGTATGGTCTGTAAATACATAGTGAAATAAACCAATTCTTGGTCTCGATCGGGTATACTTTGACTAGGTGAGGCTATGAAAATTAAATTTGACTAGTTACACAAACGCCTAAAATATTGAGTTTTCTTTTTCTAAACGAGCCATTCATTCTTTCAATTGATTCAAATTGATTTTTTTTTTTATTCATTTACAAATTTAAGATAGTTAAACAAAGTCAACAGTTCGAGATCAATTTGTTAAAAGTTTATTTGAATTGGTTCGGGTTAACCCAAGACCCGCCCTGACCTGACTCAAAAAGTGATTCGCCGTACCTCAGCTCGAATTTTCGTATAACTCAGCTCGACCCCGCCCTAACTACCTCAGGTCCGAAATTGGGTCAACTCACGACTTGGCCCCAAACTTAGCTTGTCACCTCACACACTCTCCCTCCTTCCGTTGTTCTGCGCCACACCGGAATTGACCCCCTCCCTTGTCAGTGACTGTTTAGGAGGAGGAAATTATTATTTTTTTTTTTGTTTTTAACTATTGATTGCATTTTTTTTTTCATTTTTGACCGTTGACTGGGAGTGGGCCGTTGGCAGCCTCAACGGTTCAAATTATTTTAAATAATTACAAAATCTCCCTAAAAAAATATTATAAAATCTCTCAAACTTCTATTATGAATACCTCCTAATCTATTTCACTCAACACTTCAAAATTTCAAACTCTCTCTCAAATTTCTATACTACAAAGCTACCAGCTCTCAAGTATATTCTTCAATTGTGCTTAAGTGTATATATTTTTTTTATCAAATTTAAAGTCAAGATTTAAAGGTCAAGTGTTTCAAAATTTCAAATTATTTTAAGTTAGTACTTAACTTTTTTTTTTTAATTTGCATACATACGATTTTTTTTTTTTAATTTGCGTACTTTAATTTTTTTATCAAATTATTTTTTTTCTAAATAGATCCTAGAGACTCTTATTTTTTGATTTGGAGGGCAGGGACTCAATATCTTTTTCCTTTTAAGAACAAATGGAGCAATTTGCATCACCACAAATACCACCACCTACTAGCACAAGTGGTGATATTAATGCATTATCCTTGCGACACGGCCGACAACATACCTTTTCAAAAGCGTGAGGTTTTTTTTACTAGAATTTTATGCAATGATGGAATGCATAAAGCTAAATGCAATATTTGTGAAAATTTATTAGATGGTAAGACTACTTCTGAAATTAGTCACCTAAAAAGATATTTAAATAGAAAGTATCAACATGATTCCCGCATCAATTTTGTAATTGATCAATTTTTTTCACATGCTACACAAACTCAATTAAGTAATAAGTGGGTAATTTAAATATTTTTTCTTATGACCCCACAAGAACACAAAATAGTTTAGTTAGATTTATTGTTAAATATAAATAATCTTTCACAATGAGTGAGAATCAACATTTTAAAGAATTATTCGCGATAATTTTACATCACAATATCACAAAAAAATACTTCAAAAAATAAAATTTTACGAGATTTTGAAATAAAAAAAATGAATTAAATACTTATTTTGACAATTTTAAAGGAAATATTTGCTTGACTTTTGATATGTTGAAGTCTTACCATGATATTGAATATATTTGCATAATTGCACATTACACTTACGAACATTAGAAATTAAATAAACGCATTACTTTATTTAAATTAATTGAACAATCCAAGCACATTACACTGACAAACATTAAAAATTAAATAAACGCATTATTTCATTTAAATTAGTTGAACAACCCTACACTGGATTGAGTATTGGAGAATTTATTTTTAATAAACTTACATCATGGAGATTATGTAGAAAAATAATTTCTATTGCTTAAATAATATTTCATATAATGACATTTATTTTAATTACTTATTTAATGCTTTGCTTACGAATGGTTCATTATTTCATAGGCGTTGTTGTGCACATATATTTAAATTTAATTATAAAAGATTGATTAGATATTTATGAATCCTCTACTATTAAAATAAAACGAGCTGTAATTTGTATTATGATTTCTTAAAAAAGAATTAATTTATTTACTGGCATATACACTCGAATTAGTTTAAACATAGGAAATTACCTATAAAAATTAATATAAGATGAAATTCAACATATGTTATGTTAAAAGTTGCTATTAAATATCAAAAAGTAATTAATTAATTTATTTAAAATAACTAAGTTGTTGGTTTAGATATTATTGAGCCCATTGATTGAGCAAATGTAATTTTTTATAAAAATATTTTACATATTTTTGATATTGTTCCTAAAATATTTTGTGAAATTTATTATCCTACCTCTTCTATTGTTGTTTATCAATTGAGGGTTATTGATGAAATTTAAAAAAAAAATATATTATTCAAGAATATTATGCTGCTATGGTTCTTATAATGAAGGAAAAATTTAATAAATATTTTAATCTACTTCTTTTCTATTTTAGTATTACCACTATTTTAGACCCTAGACATAAAGAAGATCTTTTTCTTCATTAATTAGAGATGATATATGCCTCTGAAAATGCCTAGGAATAATTAAATAATATTAAAGAGTAAATACAAGTTGTTATGGGTTGGTATGATATTAATTGTACAATTATTTAAACAATCACTGTCATAACGATATCCTCCCACCGTGACTTTGGAAGTAATATCTCTTTTTGGAGAAGAATAAAATCTCAGCGAACGGATTCATCAACAAGTGGTAGTTCAAATTCATCTGATCTATAACGTTATTTGGGTACACCTTTGATAAAACATGAAGATGACTTTAATCTATTAGATTGGTAGAATGTGCAACAATCTAAATTTCTAATTCTTTTAGTTTTAGCTTGTGACATCCTCTCATTTTTAGTTTTTACTGTCGCATCCGAGTAAGTATTTAGCACAAGTGGGCGTGTTATTAGTTAATTCAGGAGTTGATTGACCCATCTAACAGTAGAGACCTTAATATATTTATAAGATTGATATTTCACTGAAAACAGATAACAAGAAGACGCTAAAAAAAAAAAATTTACCTTTGACTTTGATGCAATGTATTTAAATGAAAAAAAAAATACATTAATGGATCTAATGATGAATGATAATGATATATAAATAGAGTAATATTTATAAATAATAGTTACTCTTATAGGTACCAACTTAGTTGGGGTGTATAAGACATAAAGTGATACACCTAATTATTATTCTATCTTTTTTTTTTTTTTAATAATTTTACATTTGTAAATTGTAATTCGAAATTAATGTTAATTATGTAATTGTTTATTGTTTAATAAATTTTAATTTTTATCAATAATTATTTTACTGTATTTGTTTGAGTTTTATTTTATATTTTATTTACTTTAAAAAAACAAAAAATATTAAAAAATAACCTAGATCAGCTGGAGCGGATCAGGGGCAGGGATTGGTGACTTTGACCCAACCCAGGCCAAAAAAGAGAATAAGTATCTGGGCCAAGTCAGTTGCGGGTTGGGTTAGCCCAGGGCCAAGAAGTGGGTCAGGTCGGACTCGACCTAACCTGACTTGACCTAACCTTACCTATTTCCACTGTTATTCGAGATCCACTCGTTATGAAATTAAGTATATTCATTTTTGAGTCTAATTAAAATTTGATCGAATAAATAAATTTAAATTTATATAAAATAATTAAA
>JAVXUM010000023.1:19865368-19878823 GCA_035590655.1 Pouteria glomerata
TAATGTTAACCTAATCCAATTTAGGTCCTAAACGAGTCCTTACTTCCACATTACTTAAACAAAATAAAATTCTAAAACTAGTTCATATCCTTTGGACACAAAATCATCTCCAAGGCTTTTCAAAGTTCATAATTCACCTTCATCCAAAACACTAGGGTATTACACTCCTCAGGTCCTCGGATCCGGGTTGTGACAACAAAGCAACGAATGTCCCAAGAATAGGAGGTAGGGTGAATCAGTGGGGTAATTGAGAAGTAGGTAGATAGGAGACAATAGAGCATATTACAGTTGTGGGCAGGTGGGGCATATTCAAAGATTTTTTGCCCTCATGTTCAGGGCAGTACGGGAGGAAGAATGGTACCGACATGGCAATCTTATTAAGGGAGTTGTTCATCAGCTTCTTATTCTGTGCAACAGTAAAACTAGCCAAGAGGTGCTCCACAGAGAGCAATGCAAACTGGGGTGTCATAGCGCAGAGGTAATCTGCAAGGACAGAGGATTGCCAACCTCATAATACACAAAGCCAAAGTAGAGTGTTCACAGTGGCTTAACATGAGGCACTAGCTGAGCCTATGGTTATCTGAGGTATTTTTCGAGTTTATTCATCTAGTGCTACTGTACTCTTGGACACTAGAGTTTCTCATTCATTTATTGTTACCAAATTTGCTTATGCTTTGGAGTTAGATGTTAGTCCATTGGATTTATTTTTATGTGTTGAGACCCCGATATTTGGATTTTCTTCCGTGACTCAAATGTGCAAGGGATGTGAACTAAGGGTAGAGATGTGTATAATAGAAGAGAGTTTGTCTCCACTTTTGATTTAATCGTATTGGAGATGAGGGGTTTTGACATCATATTTGGGATGGATTGGCTTACATCCTACCAAGCTATGATTGATTGTCATAAAAGGAAAGTATCTTCGTTTACTCCGGAAGGAAATCAAATTTGTTTCTTTATGGATCGATGTGAAATGCGGGACTTATCATTGTTGGGTGACTGAGAGAAAGTTGAATAATGTAGTTTACTTACCTATATGGTTTTAGAAGAAGAGAATGAAGGATAGAAAAGTGAATTACCAAGAGTGGTAGAGGAATTTCCTGAGGTGTTCACAAAAGAAATATTAGGATTGCCACCTGAAAGGGAAGTAGAGTTTTGTATTGACCTAGTTCCAGGTACAGAACATATCTCCATTCCTCCCTACAGGTTGGCACCAGCAAAGTTAGCAGAATTCAGAACACAATTTGAGGAGTTATTGGCAAAGGGATTTATAAGGTCAAGTACCTCACCTTGAGGTGCACCAGCATTGTTTGCAGCTAAGAAGGACGGGACACTAAGGATGTGCATTGACTACAGAAAGTTGAATCGAGTAACTATTAAGAACAAGTGTCTACTGCCAAGAATTGATGATTTGTTTGACCAACTGAAAGGGTCTTTAGTATTTTTAAAGATTGATTTGTGTTAAGGGTATCACCAATTAAGAATAAGGGAGGAAGACATTCCAAAGACCGCATTCAGGACTCGGTATGGTCATTACGAGTTCTTAGTGATGTCGTTTGTGGTTTGAACCATGCACCGGCAGTGTTTATAGATTTGATGAGCCGTGTCTTTAAAGATTATTTGGACAAGTTTGTTATGGTGTTCATAGATGATGTTCTAGTGTATTCTAAGTCAGAAGATGAACATTAGCAACATTTGAGGTTGGTGCTACAAAGATTAAGGGAGCATCAGCTATATGCCAAGTTGAGTAAATGTGAATTCTGGTTAAAGGAAGTTAAATTTTTAGGACATGTAGTTTCTGAGGAAGGGATAGTTGTGGATCCATCCAAAATCGAAGTCGTAATAGAGTGGCCCCAATTGAAAACTATGTTTGAGATTCGTAGTTTCCTCGGGTTGACATGGTACTACAGGAGGTTTATTGTAGATTTTCAAGATTAGCTACCTCATTGACCTGATTAACCAGAAAATGAATTAAATTTGAATAGAGAGATGCATGTGAAAGGTTATTCCAAGAAATAAAGAGGAGACTAACCACTGCGCCTGTACTTGTTATTCCAAATAAAGAAGCAGGTTATTCAATTTATTATGATGCTTCACAGGAAGGACTTGGGTGCGTTTTGATGCAAAACGGAAGAGTTGTGGCCTATGGTCCTAGGCAGTTGAAGAATCAAAAGAAAAACTATCCTGTGTATGATTTAGATCTAGCAGCAGTGATATTTGCCTTGAAAAGCTGGAGGCACTACCTGTGTGGTAAGAAATTTGAGGTGTATTTAGATCATAACAGCTTAAAGTACATATTCACTCAGAAAGACTTGAATCTGAGACAACGAAGATGGATGGAGTATATGGAAGACTATGATTTTGAATTGCACTGTCATCCGAGTAAAGCAAATGTAGTTGTGGATACATTAAGTAAGAAGACAAGAAGTATCATGGCCAGTATGATGGTTAAAGAGTAGGGAATGATAGAAGTCTTGAATGAATTTACATTAGAATTTAGAGAAGAGGAGGAGCGGGTGATATTATATACCTCTATTGTTCAGCTAGCTCTAAATAGCAAGGTGATTGAGGCTCAAAGAACTGATGAAGAAGCAAATGATGTTCGGGATAAGGTAAAGGGATTGGTAGACATTCCAGGCTAGACGCTAGATAATAATGATGTGGCTAAGTACCAAGAAAGAATTTTTGCACCCTCGTCTGTTAGGAATGAAATTATGAAAGAATTTCATCATTCACGATTGGCGGTGCATCCAGAGGGTACAAAAATGTATCATGACATGAAAAGGCAATTCTATTGGGCTGGAATGAAGAATGACGTAGCCGAGTTTGTTAGCAAATGTTTGACATGTCAACAGGTAAAGGCTGAACATCAAAGACTAGCTGGGTTGTTGCAGCCATTGCTTATATCTGAATGGAAATAGAAGAACATGACTATGGATTTTGTATCTGGATTACTAAAGACAAAAAGGGGTTGTGATGCCATATGGATGATCGTGGATCGTTTGACAAAATCTGCTCATTTCTTGCCCATGAAGATGACGGATTCAATGGATTCTTTAGCCCAATTGTACATCTAGGAAATTGTGAGGATGCATGGAATACCTATGTCAATTATCTCTGACTGAGATTCCAGATTTGTTTCTTGATTCTGGCATAGTTTTCAAGTAGCCATGGGATCAGAGTTATGTTTTAGTACGACCTATCATCCTCAAACTGATGGACAATTGGAACGAACAATATAAATTTGGAAGACATGCTTCATGCTTGTATCTTGGATTTCAAAGGAAGCTGGGAAGATCATTTACCGTTGGTGGAATTTGTCTATAATAATAGTTATCAGTCTAGCATTGGAATGACACCATTTGAGGCCTTGTATGGAAGGCCGTGTAGATTACTAGTGTGTTGGATGCAAGTTGGAGAAGCAACTATGATTGGGCAGGAATTAGTTTAGGAAACAACTAAAAAGATTAAAGTTATTAGACAGAGGTTGGAGACAGCCCGTAGTAGACAAAAAAGCTATGCGGACCAACGGAAGAGACCATTGGAGTTTCAAGTAAGCGATTATGTATTTCTGAAGATGTCACCATGAAAGGGGCAATTCAGATTTGGCAAGAGAAGAAAACTATCTCCCCGATATATTGGTCCATTTGAAATTTTGGGAAAAGTTGGAGAAATTACATAGAGATTGGCATTACCACCACAGCTATCTGTAGTGCAAGAGGTATTCTATGTTTCTATGGTACATAAGTATGTCCGGGACCCCACCCATGTGTTGAATTGGAATGAATTGAAGATAGACTCAGACGTAAGGTATGAAGTAAAGCCCGTTCAAATTTTGGATGCTCAAGACCAAGTGCTTCGAGGTAAGATTATTCTGTTGGTTCAAGTATTATGGAAACATCATGGAGTTGAAGAGTCTACTTAGTAACGCGAGTTCGAGATGTGGGAATGATATCCCTATTTGTTTTCTTAAGTTATATTTGCAATAAAAATTTCAAGAATGAATTTTTTTGTAAGGAAAGGATAATGTAATATCCCGAATTTTAGTGTGGAATGTAAATTTATGAATTTAAACATGTTTTTGGTGTTATATTATGTTAACGAAGTAGTATTAGCCATTTGAGATACCTTGGGATCTAAAATTTTGAGAAAAAAAAAAGGGTCAAATTGTGCAAAAATTGACATTTTAGCTCAGGTAACAGCAGAGGAGAGCCCCTGACTTTTGAAGGGCGCCTGTGACACTGTTCATGACCCTGAGGGACGCCCGTGGTGGCCTTCCTCTAGCTGTTCGACGAAATTCCTAAGAGAACCAGAGTTTTCAGCTCCCGGTGGGTGACCCTCTGAGTTAGGGTGAGGAGCCTATGACCTTGTGGGGCACCCGTGCCTCCTTATGGGGCACCCCATAAGTACAGAAATGGCCTGTCAGATGAAGTAAGGCATGAACAATGCAAGGTATGGCCTCCCTATCCTTTGGACGTGTTATGGGTATAGAAAGGACCCTCTATCTATAGAAAAACCTAAAAAATATATATTAATGTAAGAGTGAGTGGAAGAGAAGAGAGAGAAAGAGAAATTAGTGTTAGGAAGAATAATCATCGGTGGAGAAGAGAAAAGAAGAAGAAATGAAGAAGGGGAAGTCTGTAGCAAAAAGAAAGAACCAAGAAGAACTAAGGAAGAGCTTCATCTTTGGTGACTGTTATTAGTAAAGAATAAACCCTAAGTTTGCATGTTAGTGTTTAATGAAGAATAATGTTCTTTGAAGATGATTTATGGTTGATTTGGAACCAAGAAGGGAGAGTTGAAGAAGTGTGAGTTGAGTTGCTCAAACTGGGAAACTAAGGACACCATCTCATCTCTCTTTGCTTCTTCTTTGCTTGAGTTGATGTAAGGGGATCTCTTTACTTCTTTTAGCATATATAATATGTGAAATGGTAGAAAATATGATTAGGATGATTATTTAGGTGATTGGAAGCATAAAAGGTGGAATTAAAGGAAGAAGTGTAAGTTTGTGTGTTTATGGAAATGGATGGAACTAGGTTTTGATTTTTTTGGAGATTAGATGATTAGAATTGATTTTTGATTGATTATTTTAAGTTTTATAGGTCTCAAATAACACTTAGAAACAAGGTTTTTGGTTATACATGGGACTAGAAGAGGGTTGGAACCCAAAAACTTACATTTTAGCCTGAAATGAGACTTGGCTGTTCTGTGTGTAGCAGTGGGGCGCCCATGACTTGTGTGGGGCACCTGAGGTTGTGTGGGGCACCCATGACTTGTGTGGGGCACCCATGGTGATGCATAAACCTGAAAATCTCACATGTTCGCTTCATTTGATCCCTAGCTAGCTCATCCCCCTATTACTAATATGTCAATGTAGTTTATTTGAACTTTAATAACGTGATTATTATGTCAAGTGATGGGATATTGGGATATAACATGATTATTTACCATATTGAATTAAATTGTGTAATTGTGATATTAGTTATTGTGTGATGTTGTTTGATATTGATGATAATGAAGAGATGATGCTAATAAAATGATCCACTAACAGTTAATTGAATTATATGGTGATTGTGTTGATGAAATGGTAATATTGTTAAGTTCATGGCTAAATGTGATTGTGAATATGTGTTGTTGGAAATCAAAGAATGTGAAATATATGAAATTGTTTGAAACCAAATGAGTACCAAATGTGATGGAATAGTTAATGATATGGTTAATGTGTGGAGTAAAGTAAATAGGAAGGGTCATGAGATTACTCTCAGGTTAAAAACCCTGGAACTTACGCAGAGTTATGGTGTACATGCCAGTGGATTAGTAGCTCACAATATGTTGTTTTCGGTTTATCGTTTCCGTTGGGTGTTGGCCTATGAAAGACGATACGTGTGTTTTCGGTTTATCATTTCCGTTGGGTGTTGGCCCATAAAAGACGATACTTGTGTTTTCGATTTATCGTTTCTGTTGGGTGTTGGCCCATAAAAGACGATATGTGTAAAGTACCCACCTAAATGTTCTATTGATGATCTAAAGAGTGGGATGAAAATAATTTATGAAACTTGATGTGATATGCATGGATTTAAACGTTATAAGTTTTTAAATTAATGGTTGTGATATTTGGATAATGTGTAGTGATATTGTTGGATCTGTGATTAAATAATTTAATGTATGAGTTATGCTAAGCTGTGAATATTATACTTAATGTTGATAAAGATTTGTTATATTATTTAATGATACATATTACACATGGATATACATGTACTTAATGTAAATAAAAGAAACTGGATTTGTTAGAGATATAGTTTTATATTATATATATGCTACTATGGAGTTACGTGGGCACAAGAGGACCAGTGCTCACGCCTCTACAGATTTTGTTGCAGACACTAGCCAAGGTCATTGAGGGAGTGCGTGGGCGGTAATAGAAGTGCGTATACATGGAACATTCAGGACTTATTCTAATATATGTTTAGGACAATGAACATTCTTTCGGAGATGTAAATATATTGTTTAAAAGATATTATATTTTCTTTGGGGTTGTAAAGGCCATAAGACATGTGAATTATTATGTTTGGGAGACATGTTGATATAATGACCTAGCTTTGGTCTGGGTCTAATTTACTTTACTTATTTCATTTAGTAAGTTCATCATATGGATCTTGCTTTGCTCTGATCAGGGAATGGGTGTGATGTGGAACGTATGCATATGTTTATCACTCATCCTTCGGGTCATGAGATCCGAAACGTGACAAAAGACTCGCCTCTGATGCCTAAAGATAGTATTTGTTGAATTTTTTTTTGTTTTATTAATGATTTGTACACAAAAATGAGAGAATACTGTTGAAAAAATTAATATTATAAAAAATACTGTTAATAAAAGCATGATATGATACCATAGGTTTTTAGGCTGAATTAATGTAAAAAACGCAAACTGATTTGGCCATTTTTGGTACAAAAAAGGGAGAAATCGCAAAATCATATTGCGGTTTACCATCATATCTGGGTTTTTTTATATATGTGTATATATATCTATATAAGTTTTATATATGCGTGTATATGTATCTTATAGTCCCACGTGAACTCAAACAAAGGCCGTATAAACCCTCAGAGGACTTCCTACCCATAGGTCTCCCTTGTGCAGGTGCTCCACAGTTACATAGGCTATGGACCTTGTAGAGTTTAGCCCACAGCAGGGGCCACTACATGGTATTCACAATAATAACACTTTGGTGTTATATACTCCTTCGAGGTAAGAGGAAGGCCTGAAATGAGTCAAATTGTTTACATACAGGATCATCAATGACAAATAGATCAAAAGTTAGAGTTAGAGGATCCATTGAGGTGTTGCTTTCATCAGCTCAAAGAGAGAGTCACTCATGCATTTAATATAAGACACACCTCTATTTAATAACCTTAACCATCGCAGACATATGTCTATCATCCAATATATGACTCGCACACTGTACCATTAACTTTTTAACTTTAGACTGACATACGAGGATCTTTCACATCCATTCCTCGTAGTGACCACCCAGTACAAACACATGCATCGTTATCCGCCTATTCTCCAACACACTCAACCCGTATCAGCCCAATCGTTAGTTATCATTCAACATTATAGATTCTCTTATGCTTTTTGCATTTATTCATTCATTCAATACTTTAATTTAGCATTATACCAGTAAAGATGATTCTCTCTGTGCCTTGCTTCGGTCTGCTCTAACTCTCATCCCCCCTCCACTTTTAGTAATATCTTGGTGTTAGTGATGACTACGAGCACTACTCTTAATCATCGGAGTGGTCCACATCACTCTGTAACTAGCACAACTACCACATCTCATTATGATGCCACTTATATTTTATGCCTTCTATTTATATATATAAATTACACGTGCATATATTAGTTTACAATTTTAAAATGTTACATTTGCTATGATAGGATGTAGGGAAAGTTAGCCATGGCAATGAAAAATGGAATTTATAATAAGGAAAGTTATTGTTTGACTAGGAGGAAGAATAAGAGATTGATCTCATGAGACCATTGCTTTTAATTCACTGTCCCTAACTCAAAATGATAGAATCATATGGAGGGCTAACTCTAACAGATTGTACATTTGTAAGTCTTTTTGTCAACCAAGTGAAGCTAAAAATGACCCTATTAATTAATCCTGTTACTTTTGCTAGTAAAGTTGGCATATGGAAGGGTTTTAGTCCCCTTAAATTCGAGAATTACACTTGGATGGTTGAACTCAACGAGATTAGCACAAGTAATTCAATAATAAGGTAAGGTATATTACCAGTCACCAAAGCATTGTAATCTTTCTGCTAGCTACAAAATGGTCTAAGCATGTAATTATTTACTTATACATTTCCTTGGAACTTTGGTCCTTGGAAATTATGGTGTAAAGTCCTGAGATGGTAAGGAATCTTAACTTATCTTCCTACTGATGTCTTGGATCTTATGGTCGTATGCAATAATTTGGTCAATAGGAAGATAGAACAAACAATTTGGTCTATTGTATTTTCTGCTATTATGTGATACTCCATATGGATTGGAAGGAACAACTGTACATTAGAGAACAAACATTTGGATTGGATTTGTACAAAAACTTATCACCTAGTTTTCATTAGGCTTGGACGGAGGATCAAAGCTAAATTCCCTTACTTTCCTTATAATGTTTTAGAACTAATGAATTCCTTTCTACTCTCTGAATTAAAATGTGATCTAACAACGTTAAAACCAAAAAATGTTGTATTTGGCAGACATCTCCATCAAGATGGTTAATGTTGATCAGGGGTAGATGCCTCTTTGGGCTGCCTCCTATTATAGCCCAGGTAGCTTAGCCCAACAAATATTTTTTTAATTAATTTATTTTTTTTTTTAAATTTAGTCCACCTTAAATTTTTATAACCCAACTCATTTTGCATCATTTGCTCAGCCTAAATTTTTATTACTTAGCCCACTTTATCTTCAAACTCTTTGTTCAGCTTAAGCGAACCTTAAATTTTGAGCCTACGCATGATGTTAATGCATTTTCTTTGGGCAAATCGTAAGAAGTGCTAAGACTGGTGGTGTCATAAGAGATACTAAGATTGGCCTCCTTCCCCAGGCTAATAGTTTTCTTAAATGCATTTTCTGATGTAATGTGGGCATACTTGAATTAAATTTAGCTAAATTAATAGCCATTCTACAAATCTGTAATTCTTTGCCTAATTGTAAGCATCTCACAATTATCATTTAATGGGATTTATGTAATGTTATCAAATGGACTACTGGAATATCAAAAGAAAGACCTCAAAAGCTCGATTTTGACTTAAATAAAAACAATATCATTGGACAGATCCACGGACCAATGTATCTTCACCAAAATACTTAAGAAAAGCAAACAACATTGGTGATCATGAAACAGCCGGTATATGATTTTAATAAATAGATTTCATGAAATTTTAATTCTTTGGGCCAAGTAAGTTCATAATTTTGGAATGGGTTTTTTTAAATTTTAATTAGGATGGGAGATTTTAATACCTTCAAATTTTATTCATAATATTCTAATTAAATTGGGCTAATTTAGAATTAATTTTTTTATATTATTGCCCTTACTAAAATTTATTTGTATGTTTTGTATTAAACATATCTCCAATGATTTCGCTTGACAACACACTCTTCTATCCTAGTTTAGGAAACTTGCATTTGCAATCATTACTTTTCTTTATTTATAGATAACATTCCGTGAATGGTTTTTTCATTTTCCATTGTCTTTAGCTATACATAAACATCAATGTATGTATCAATGATTCATCAATGGAAAATTTGAACTATTTCTGATTTTTAGTCTTATCACGATATCAGAGCATTCTCGGTCCATGCATACCTATCCATACTGTCTCTTTCTTTCTTCCTAAAAAAAAAAACCATAACTATGATAGCTTTAGCCAATGCTATTGTGGCAAATCAAATAGATGACCAGTAGACGAAAATACAATGTCTAATTTCAGACGTTTCACCCTCGAGCAGCCCTTATTGAACCACCTCCAATTAGGAATAATTTTTCTTCTTGGCAAAGGTCATTCTTTACGGCTTTAAGTGCCAAAAACAAACTTGCGTTTGTTAATGAATCTCTTCGCATTCCTAACAATTCTGATATAGTACCACTATGGAAGCAGTGTGCCAACATGGTGCTTTCATGGCTCCTTAATAGCATGGATTCAACCTTGACCCCAAGTTTTTTATTGTGTCAAACTCCGTATGAACTTTGGATTAGGCAGTGGATCAGTGGCAAAAATTTAGTTGCGGAAAAGATAATACAAATCATTTAATCTCATCAAGAATTGAAATACCTATTCATTAGTAATGTAGGAGGTGAGGCCTTTAACAGCCTCACAAGAACATTCATGTAGGGGGCTGACAGAATCAAGTTCATCCATAAACCTTTTATGTGATTATAAAATTGGAAGGTGATTTGGTCATTTTGGTTAAGTGTAGCAATTTCACATTTAATGCGAAATAGGGTTGGTTTCGTAGCCTACTTCATGACTTAGCAGTCTACCTTCACCAACCTATACAATTATACTGTGACAACCAAATCGATATTCATATTACTTACAACTCAATTTTCCATGAGAGAGCCAAACATATTAAAATTGATTGTAATTTGATTCAAAAAAATACTTCAAAAGGGCCACATTCAACTAGATCATCTTCCCTTAGTAGAACAGTTAGCTGATATTTTCATCAAAACATATGGGGTTGATCATTTTCGTAGCCTTTCTTCTAAGTTGGGTATTACTAATATCCATATTCCAACTTGAGAGGGAGTATTAAACATACCTCCAATTACATTGCTTGACAGCACACTTTCATATCCTAATTTAGGAAACTTGTATACTTTCCTATCCTAGTTTAGGAAACTTGTATTTAGGGGGCGTTTGAAGTGTTAAAAAACAACAAAAAAAAAAAAAAAAAAATGAGACTTGGATTGATTTTAGGTATTTGGTATTTAATGTTTGAAATGGAGTTTTTTTGAAGAAAAATAGTGACACTTTTAGACTTTTGTGGTAAAAAACAAGAGAGACAAACCGTGGGAACAGTTTTTAGAGTCCATTCCCACGAATTTTTGTCAGAAAATTTCAACTTTTGTACAGTTTTGTTAAAATCGTTAGAATGGTTTGGAAAATCCTTTCTAACAAATTCAAAAAAAATAATATAAAATAGTGACAATGGTACTCATTTGAAAGTTTTCGACTCAAAAAATTTCATTGTCAAAAAAATTTATGCATTTGGTTAACTTTTTTTCAGATTTTTATTTTTTTAGTGAAATATTGAAATTTTTTGAATATGAAAAAGGTAGGAAAGTATAATAGAAAGTTTTAATGATTTATAGAGGTTGTTGGAGATTTATTTTGTTTTTTGTAGTTTAAAAGCAAACCAAATGGACCCTTTACAAATAACTGTTCCTTGAATGGTTCCTTCATTTTCCATTATCTTTAGTTGTATATAGACAGGGGTGCATGTATTAATTATTCATCAATAGAAAATATAAACTATTTTTTATTTTTGGTTTTATCATTTTGGACGGGAAGCAGGTTTAGAGTGCAATTATTATTTCTTTTTATTTGGTTCCAAACACATCCCCAACCAACTACCGTAATATCCATTTTGATTTGATCCAATTTATAAACCTAATAACTCAATTTAATCCCCTTTACCCAATTAATAATTTGCTAAGGAATGCACTAGGTGGTGACTTTGAAACTTAGCCACCTTTCTATTAACCACCTTGCTCTAATTGTTCTACATTACCATTCAAAGATAGCTAGTGAGAGGGGAAGTTATGTTCGAAGTGGCCTTTTTATTCTTTTCAATTTTATATATATATGTAGCTGTGGGTTTTCATAGCATAGGAAATGAGAAAATACTTCAATCCAAAACTTGACGGTTACATCAAATTGCATATGCAAAACAGAAAGACTTCTATTCAGTAATTCAGCCTTCCAAGCTATTCTTAATTTTTCTCTTTAGATGGCATGTGTGTGATCATATATCAGTCTTTGTGGCTAACTTCAATATACATCAAAGAGGGAGATGCAGTATCTGAGATATTTCTTACTACATAGAGAAAATCTCCCAACCACTAGAAGAATTTCTCATCCACTCTTACATATACTAATACACATTCAGTGTATAATGTATATCAAAATATCTCAACAATTGAGAAGATAAAGTATCAGAAGAGTATTTTTCTCAACCACTCAGCCATATCCTCATACACATTCAGTGTATAATGTATATCAAAAATTTTAATAATTGAGAAGATAAGGTATCAGAAGAGTATTTTTCTTAACCACTTAGTCATATCCTGATACACATTATATCTGTATATAACATTATAATTTCTTTTTCAAATGAAAAAGATAAATCCTAAGTCAACTAGACCTGAGCCCATCAAGATTAAATTGAGCTAGCCTGGGGACTAAATGTCCATAGACTCTTAGCTCCAACTTAAAAGATTTGGGCCTTATCATCTCATGACTTCCTATCAACCTTTAAATTAACCCTAGGCCATTATATTAAAAGCCTTGTGTTACACTCTAGTTAGTCATGTCAAATTTATTTAATTAAAATACCTTTTAATAAAATAAATTTGGTCATAAACCAATGATATCCACTTAATTAACCCTCTATTGCAAGCTAATAGTTAAGCTAAGCCAACCCTTCAAAATTTGATCATGCTCATTGTTAACCCTTTAAACTTTGATCATTTTCAATATTTTTATATTTGTAAATAATTTACAAATATATTATTATTCAATAAAAAATTTATTAAATAAATTGTAGCTATAGATTTAATATGATCAAGTATAATAAATAGCTCAAGTGAGCACAGAAAAATGAATTTCATCTTGTACGTATAAGTTCCCATGACTCATAAAATTAAATCTCCAAGCCATTGAGATTTTGAATATTTATACAGGTCTCACTCCGTAATATCTCAAATAGATTTAATTCATGAATGTGAGTCCATTACAAATTCAGGATTAAGGTTTATTAAGCTTATTAAAGCTTTAATACATTATGATCAGTGAAATTTATTAAATTAGATCATAATTTGCAGTAGTCCATTCAATATGTACATCATATATACATATTAACTTTTCTACTGTCACGCCCCGAGTCCGGGGACTCAGGGAGTGAGTGTAAAACATGCATATCATGTAAACCGAGTCATTGGTCAGAGCAAACGCACCGGTCACGCAATGGACCCACAATATTCTATCGGCTATATAACGGCCTAAAAACTGATCAAATGGGTACCTAATAAAGTCCCTGTGTAAGGTATATCTCATCCCTACATTCACATTCAATATCATATATCCATTCCACATGAGCTAATGGAAACGTATAACCATCCACTATATGAATTTCCATCATATTATACAAGTCTGGGCCTTATGGCCATTACA
>JAVXUM010000023.1:19914892-19925937 GCA_035590655.1 Pouteria glomerata
TTAAAAAAAAAAAAAAAAAAAAAAAAAAAAAAAAAAAATTCCCTTGTTAAATAGTGTTAGATTAAGAGAGATTTACCAACAAAAGTTGATTTTAGCATCATTGTGATAAACTAAAAACTTAAAATTTATTGTAATGTTAACGCTCAGTTAAAACCAAAAAAAAAAAAAAAAAATCTACTAATTTTTGTTAAGAATAATTTACTAAAATTTATAACAATTTAAAAACTTAAATCCCTGATTATTACAATTAAAATATCAACCTAAAATGAGTTTTAGTCAAAAACTTATCAGATTGTATTTTTAACTAAATATCAGAGTGCCTGCCTTTCACAATTTTGTTGGCACATCAAAAGCCAATTTGTTTAGGGACCGTACATGACTGATGAATTTGACTACTGTTGCTGCAGTTCTAATTTCAATTTTGTGCCTATATAGGGAGATAACTCAAATGAGTTTTTGTTTATATTGCAGGGGTGTATATCAGTTAGCTTGACGTTGCACAAAACAAGCTTTTGCTTTGTGTGCAGTCACTTGGCTTCTGGGGAGAAGGAGGGCGATGAGCTGAAGAGGAACACTGACGTTGCTGAGATCATAAAGAGCACGCAATTCCCAAAGATTTGTAAATATCAAAATCCGAAAATCCCAGAGAGAATCATCGATCACGAGTATGTGTTGATTTAATGATATATGTATAATATATATAGCTGCTAGGATTGGCTTTTGCTTTAAGTAATTGTTTGATTTTGTTGTAGATAATGGGATAATATTTGTAATATATGACCATTCGTAATCCTAATGTTGCAGACGAATAATTTGGTTGGGTGACTTAAATTACCGGGTATCTTAGAGCTACGAGGAAACTAGAGTTTTGTTGGAGGACAATGACTGGGATTCACTCCTGGAGAAAGATCAGGTTTGTTGCTTCCGTTAAATATTCAATTGTTGAAGATACCGTTGATGATTATTTGTTTATTTATTTATTTATGTTTTGACATGAAAATGGATAAAATGGTTCCTCCATTATCGGGTCACGTGAAATTATAAGAATTGAGATAAAATATAATTTAAATTATAAAAATCGAGATAAAATGTGATTTGATAAATTTTTTAGCCCTCATTTGATTTATTTTTTTATTTTTTGTTTCAGTTTTTGTTTTTCATTTTTTGTTTTGAGCTCATTTTTCGTTTTGAGATTTTGAAAACAAAGAAAACAATTTAAAACCAATTTGGTCACTTGTTTTTTAAATTTTATTTTAGAAAACAGAAAATAAATTTACAGATAAAATAAAAAGTAGCATAAAGTTATTTTAAGTATTTTTAACTAAAAATAAGGAAACATAACTTTTTTGTTACCATATTTTAGAATTTTTAGAACATAAAACACATAAAATAAAAAAAAAATAAAAAAATCAAACCAAATACCACTTTAATGTTTAGAATGCAATAAACAAACTACGAGAAAAAAAAAAAAAAAGTAAAATTCATTCAAACTTCTAGCCAAGGAAATCCATTTGAATGGTTTGAACAGATTTAGTGTAGAATTTTTTACATATTTGTAAAGATGTATTGGGATATGTAGAGGTTATAAAAATCTATAGGAATTTATAAAATTTTTATAATGATTTACATAGTTTAAGGTGAAAAAAATTTGTAAAATTTAAAAGAATTTACTTAAAAAAAATTGGAGTTCCAAACAGCTCTTAAAAGAAATAAAAAACCATATATGATTAGACAATTAAGTCCAAAGATGACCAACAAAAGTTGGTTGTTAAAAACCCTTTTTTCAAATCAGAAGTTACTATCATTTAGCTATTTGGTGTTAAATACAATAATATAAACTTTTATAAATATAAATTATGAAATTATAAAATTTAAATTTTTTATTTATTACATAAAATACGATATGTTAATTTTTATAAATTTATATAATTTCAAGTTCCAAATTTCCACTGCTTCAACATCATATTGAGTTTACGACTTAATCCTTGCAAGTTGTCGATCATGTGGACTGATAAATGATACAGTGACGCTTGCTCTAATTAGAAAATTATTTCATATGATAATTACATAAAAATGAATTTTATTATGACTTAAACATGTGCATGATGACATAAACCTTATATATATATATATATATGTTTGTTAAACTCATGGTGATGTAACAGTCATTCAGACTAATTTCTTAATCTATTGGAAAAACACTAGAGTGTAGTGCGTGTGGGAAAAGCATAATTATTTATATTTATTTGTTATATAATTTTTAAAAAATGATTGATAATCAAGTGAGGTATAAGAGGAAATGTAAAGTTTTGCAGTAAAATTACTTAAATAATTAATAGTTGTTGAATAATTAGTTGCGTGGTGGGTAGTTATAATCAATTGAATAATAACAATAAACTAAAAAATTTCATCTAATTTAGAATTTAGGTAATATTTCTTATTAAGGATATTTAGAATTATAAAAGTTAATATTAATTTATGAAAATTATAATATCGTAATTTATATTTTAAATATAAAATTTAAAATTTATAAAAATTTGTAAAATTGTATAAAACTCCAAACTAGCCCTTATAAAACTTGAAAAATATAATTCTGGTTAGATTGTTATATATGTATATAAATATTTGGTAAATGAGGAACTGTATCTAATTAATAAATTTGAAGTTCACTGCCTTGATCATATTAACTGACCTTCTTTCAATTGTTGAGAGGAACCAGTTGAATTTGGAGAGAGAGGCCGGAAGAGTGTTCGGCGGATGGAACGAGGGAAGAATCTTCTTTGCCCCAACTTACAAGTACTCCCACAACTCAGATTCCTACGCCGGGGAAACTGCCAAATCCAAGAAAAAACGCAGAACCCCAGCATGGTCTCTCTCTCTATCTCTCTCTCTCTCTCTCACACACACACACAAACATAAATAATTATTTAAGCCTAATGTTATATAATTAAAATGTTATGAAAAAATTAATTAAGTATGCCTTTGTTACATATTTATAATTGTCATATTATTCTAGTACAATTTCCAGATATTCTCATAGGATAATAATTTTCTTAATTAATTTAAATTAAATTTTATTTTAAAGTAATGTTATACTAAAAATATTTTCAGAAAAGTTAAAAAAATTATATGAATTCTTGTGAGCTTATCACTTAAATTAAAAACATCCTCTTACATATATTTTAATATTAACAATGGTATTATTATATAATTCTGAGGGTATATTAGAATTATGCTAAAAAAAAAAAAAAAAAAGGCTAGTTGTTTTGATCAGTTTGAACTCAAAATTTTCAGGTGTGATAGGATATTATGGCGTGGACGTGGGATTGAACAATTGTCATACATGCGAGGGGAATCGAGATTCTCTGACCACAGACCTGTTTGTGCTGTCTTCAACGTGGAGGTAGAGAAAATGAGCATGACCACGAAGCTTAGGAAAGGTTACTCTTGTGCCACTAGGTTCGAATATGAGAAGTGCCTGCCTCAAACCCACAACTTCAATGGGCTTTAATCAAATCCAGCAACCTAGAGTCTGCCTCGTATATCTTTTTAACGTAAAAGGCTTAAAGGAAGAAAAGTTCTTACTTTATTTATAGTTTACATTTTTCCTTTTTTTTTTTTTTTTGGTACATTTTTGCTCTCCTTTAGAAGCAATAGGAAAAAATATATATATATATATTTATATAATCATCAATTTGAAACATCCAACAAATTAATAAGTTAGATGACCATGAGTGTTTGATAATATTGATGGAACCAACACTGGCTAAAGATCAGCAATATATAGCAGCAGTCACCAATTCAAGGCCAAACAGAAAGAAATGAAAGTATATTACAACAAACTTCATGAACTATTCACAGATATATGTAAATATGATCGGGAACAATAGGGATAGAGCAATTACTGACTATCATTTTCTTATTTTTGACCTATTGATGATATCCCACATCCCAAATCGAAGGTGCCCCTTCTTCGAATAAGAGCTCTTCCAATGGACTTGAATTCCCCTTCATATTTTCACTTTGGCTCCCCCGTACTGCATCCAAGGCTATTGTTCAATTACATTTTCACCCCAGAAGTTTACATAATCTTCCATTGCACCGCAACTCCCTTCCCCAATTGCTTCACCAGTACTTGCACCATAGTTCTCATTTCCCAACCCTTGTGACAAGTTCATCCAATCGGAAACATTAACATCACAACCAGTTGTATCCATGCCTTTGCTTGAAGGCGCCACCGCTATTTCCCCAGTACTGCTTGAGCTATGGGATTCACTGCTACGGTAACTGCACAAGGACTCATACTCACTCCTCAAGTTCTTATTTGCGAATCCAAACTCTAATTCGCTCTGTGGGCATTGAGAGTTTTGGCAAGTGTATAAATTATCGACGACTAGCTCTCTCTCAAACTCGCACTTCCTTTTATCATTCGGATGCGATCATTCTCCTTCTTTATCATCATCTTCATCATTTTCTTTGGATGCAGAGCTCTTTAGCGTTTTGTTGGTGAGAATTATGAGGGTTTCTTCTTGGTTAACAACCTTGGACCAAGTGGCGGTTTCTTTGGCCGACATCTTGTCTTGAAGGTACTTGGATTGTCTCACTAACCTCCTGAGCCGGTCCAAATTAGGAGACGTGTTTGATAATCGTAGCCAAGACACTAACCTTCCAAGCCTTTTTAAGGTCGTGGGGTTTCTTGTAAGGTGGGGGGCCTTGTTCTTGAGCTATGGTCCCTTGATCACCCCACCAAAGTTCCCTCCCCGTTGGCCACCATGGAGGGGCTAAACCCCTCTTCAGAGGAAACCTCCTCTGTGAAGGGACACAGTGCTGCATTAGAGTCGAAAGAAGTGACCCCAAAGTAGGGTCTTGCAAGTCCTGGAGAAGGTGCATGTATGAAATTGGATCGAACTCAGCCTTTCTTCAGATCTAACAAGAACTCAGCTTTGCCGGCGGGAGCCCCCTGGTCGAACCTCACCTTCTCTTTCCACCACTCTCGAAGGCTGTCTGATGAGCCGGTGACCACCTTCTCTTTCTCCAGGACGATCCTGTTAACGAACCCTTGCACTTTGCAGTCCTCCATGATCTTGACCATGCACCTAAGAATCGCGTCTTGGGCTCTAGACATCTTCTTCCGGCGAGACTGCTCTTGTTTGGCCTCTGACTCCGGCTTCTCGCTCTCACGCTCCGCCTTGAGCTTTTGCAAACACATGCGGTCCTTCCGCATGCGCTTCTTGAGCTCGTCGTAGCCGAGCTCTTCGCTTTCATCATTTTCTTCTTCATCAATAGTAGTGCTAGGGCTTGGGCGATCATTTTCACCATGAATAACCACTATGGTTGCTCTAACTAAAACCTAAGTTTCTGTAATTTGTGATCAAATCTAGTGTAGTAGATAGATGTGCATATGTGTTTATATATACATATATATATATATATTGTACGCGCGCGCACGCGGGGAAGAAGGGCGTTGGACGATGAAGGCTAGAAGACATTAACTTCAGGAGCAGAACTAGCCTTTGGCTGTAACTTGGCCTAAAAAAAATTTTTTTTAGTTAAAAAAATATAATTTTTTAAATTTAATCCAGTTTAAACTTTCACTTTATCTTAAATCTTTTGCTCAACTCAGGTGAAATTTAAAACCTACATCCACCCCTAACTGACTCTACGAAAAGCGAAGGGTGATTTATCTTTATTAAGATTTGCAGGGCACACAATCACGTAAACAAATAAGAAACAACGAATGAACACAAGACACAAAGGTTTACCCTGGTTCACCCCAATGTAGGGCTATGTCCAGCAATGAGATTTTCACTATTTGCACCTCACCAACTCATACAATCTCTCAAGTATAAGAGACTATATATAGGCAGTAGAAACCCTGCGCCGCACAGTAGCTATTCATGGGCCCAAGCCCAAACTACAAAAGATAAAACAAGGCCTAAAAAGATAATAGGCATCTGGCTTCGCGGGGGCACGCCAAGGGACGCTGCCCCCCGGACCCCCGCCCGTTCACCGGGGAGCGGGACCCCGTTAAGATCGCGGGGGTATAAATCGTCCAATGAACATAAAGTAAACAGTCTTTTTTTTTTTTTTTTTTTAGATGCATGTATTAATGGAGGATGGTGGGATGAGGTGTGAAAATGGAGGAATTTGAGGAAATAGTTAGTGGTGTCGAGCATTGGTAATCGGCTAGTGATGCAACTGATGGGGCATGGGGGTATTTAATTAAGAAGAAGCCGCTCTATCACCATAAATATATTTATACATAGGCTGCATGCATGGTAGATACGTGGTAATGGTGCACTATTTTTTTTATAAAAAGTAAAATAAAATTAATTAAAATATAAACGTTAATGTACAATTACATAAAAGTATACCCTCGGCCAACAAAACACATAATACCAACAATTATATCAAGATAAACTCATGTAAATGTCATTGTTGGATCAAATGCCTACTCTCTAAAGAGTTAGGAAACTTGAGACAACTCATCAAATACAAACATACTAGATCTTGAATAGATCTAAAAAGCGTAGCTACATTCAAATATGAATTATCATGAATTCTCCTATTTCGTTCATTCCAAAGTACATAAACTATAGCTGCCAAAGAAAGTTTACCAAGTGTCGAACGTAATGAAGATCCACTAAATATAACAAGCACCCAATCCAACACCTCAAACCAAGTAGAAGAATTATCCTAAACATTACATTTAATAAGTAAAGATCGTCAAACTCTAGAAGTAAATGCACACCAAAAAATAGATGATTATGATCTTCAAACAGCTCTCGACGGAACAAGCAACTAATACAAGAAATAAGGCCAAAGGAACAAAGCCGATCCTGAGTAGCTAATTTTCTCTTAGAAGCCAAGCACAGAAGAAAGGAATGCTGTAGAACATGATACTTGAACCATATTACCTTAGACCTAGAAATAATAGGATTGTGTATCCACAAATAATGCCGAACCTGTCGCACAGAGAACTCCTTTTGCCCATTATGCACCCAAACCAATTTATCTGAATGTGCAACATTCGGAGGAGGAAGGAAGGACATCTCTCTCTTCAAATCAATTAAATCATTAGAATTCACCCCCGGCCAGCACCAATGACCATCAACAATAATATAGCTCACCAAAGCATCTCTAGAAAGACCCGATTCAAAAATAACTTGATCCCATGGATACTTACAAATAGGTCCTCTAGGCATCCAAGTATCAAACCATAACGAGATATCACTACCATTACCCACCAGAAAAGACATAAAAGGCCTTACCTTATCTCTGAACTTCAAAAGCTTCCTCCAAGTCCATGAACAATTTTATGGGACTTTAGCAACCCAAAAGTGATTCTTGCGCAATAGGTTCCTGTTGACCCATGTTACCCATAAGGAGTTAGAGCCCAGTACACAAAGTTTCCAAATAAATCGAGTCATACATACCATATTCCAATCCTTACACTATAAGAAGAGTGGGCTACAGTGACAAGTTTTTTGTGACAATAAAAAATATTGTCATAAATATATTGTATTTAGTGACAACATTTTTTTGTTGTCACAAAAAATTCATTTTAGGAGTGTTTTTGTGACCAGTAATATAAATTGTCACTGAAACATTAATATTTAGTAGCAAAGATATTTTATTGTCACTGAAATATTAATATTCAGTGACAAAATTATTTTATTGTAACTGAATCTCATCACTAAAAGTTATAAAAATATTTGCACCAAAAAATTTATTATTTTGTGAAATTAAAATTTTTTTATTATGACAAATTTTTATTTTCTGTCACTGAAACTATTTAGTGACAAATTTTATTGTCACTTGTAATATTTATATTTATTATTTTTCTTCTTATATTTATAGATTTTCAAAAATAGACAACAAAAATGTCTTTATTAAGGGACTGTTTGGTAATACTGTTATTTTTCTATTTCGGATTATCTGTTTATAATTTGTATTTTTTATTTTCTATTATCTTTTTTTTCTTAAAATAAAAACTGAAATTGCATTTAGAAATAAAACTTTATTTATAATTATTAATTTTGTTTGCTTTTAGAAAATATTTAATTTTGTTAGCTTTTAAAAAATTAATTGAATTTAATAAAATATATTTTATATTAATTTAATATGATTAAATAAACAAATAAATTAAATTATTTACTAAAAATCATTTAATTCAATAAATATAAAATATATTAAATTATATTTTAATTATATTATTTTTTTAAAAAATTAAATGAAATATAACTATTATATCATTTAAGTTAGTAAACATAAAATATATTAATCATAATTTAATTATACTATTTATTAAAAACATTTCAATAAAATATGTTTCATATTAAATAAATAACTAAATTACATTAATTATTCAAATAAATTAAATTATTTTTTAAATTAATTAATTTAATTTAGTTTAATTAATTATTAGAATAATTAATAAAATATATTTTATATAAATTAAAATAATTAATATATTTTATACTTGCTCGAATCCATGATACACCTAGACCAAGTGGAAACCCACTTTCTAACTCCTTAGAAAGTAAACGAACTCAACAAAGAATAACGAAAACAAGAGAAAGATCTATACGCTAATAAGAAAAAATTCTCTCTCTCTCACAAGACACTATAATATGCCCTCCCAAGTATATTCTTCATTAATGCTGAGTACATATATATAGAGTTACAAAATCTTATTCTAATTAGGACTCAAATAAATAGATTTTCTAAATATAAATTTCTAAAACGGAAACAAAATCTTCCATAAAATAATTTGCTCGAATCATCGCGCATCCTGCGGGCTTCTTAATTTGTGCAGTCTTCTTCACTCCTAATTAGATTTAGATTGCAATATTGTAGTTGTGACCTTTTGGAAACTTGCCAATTTGGAATGGAAACTTACCATCTTGAAAAATCTTCAATTTAGGAAACGTGTAAATTTTCTCTTTTCTTTAATTTAGGGAACATTCAAATTTTTCATATTTAATTTAAGATTTTGTATGTATTTGCCATAATAAAACCTTACAAGATTTAATATTTATTAAAAATAATTTAATAATATATATTTAAATTAATTTAATAAGTAATTAAATTTAATTATTTATTACTATTTAATTATGTTATATAAATTAATTATGATATTTATTTCAAATAATTTAATAATAATGCATTATTAAATTAAATTTAATTAATTATTTTTTTTTATTATTTATTGAAATTAATTTAATAATATATATTAAATATTGATAGATATAATTAAAATAATTGATTGTATTTAATTATACTATTAATTAAAATAATTTATTTTAATAAAATATCTGAATAAAATAATTTATTTTTATATAACATAAAAAAAGGACAAAGTTTAAAATTGATAAAATATTTGCAATAGAAGAAAAGTCATAGTGGAAATACCTTTTTTTTTCTATTTATGTTTTTCTATTTAAGTTTTTATTTTTTTAGAGGCAAAAAAATGTAAATAAATTTAACCAACATATTACTATTGCAAGTTAGTAAAATTTGGAAAACATAAACAAAAATGCAAAATGATATAATAGTGATATTCTTCTAACTGTTTTTAATAAATAGTATAGTTAGGGTATCTATCTAATAAAACATATCTCATTTCAAAAATTATAATAAATGGCTGAGATTCAATTTTACACATTAATAAATGGCTAAGATTTTTTCTCACCAAACTTTCCTAACAAATTCCCGCCTCTCTCTCGGGCAGACGGACACATAAGTACACACCAGCTAAAAAGGACAGAAGGGAGAGAAAGAGAGGGGAAAAAAGAAAGGACGGGAGGGGGAGAGAGAGAGAAAAGGGCAATGAGGTGATGTTAATGTATGTTCACTATTTTTAATGGTCTCACTTACGTGTCAAGTGGATGTTTTATAAAAAAGATTATTTTTTATAAATAAAAAATAGTCAAGTCAATCTTTATAAACATAGTCAAGTGGATGTTTTAAAGAAAAAAATTAATTTTTTTATAATTAAATTTTTATTTTTTTATAATTTTTTTAATATTATTATTTTTTATTTCAAAAAATTAAAATATAAAAATTAAATTTATTCGTTTCAAGATAAAGAAAAAGTAACTGAATTAATTTTAAATACATATTTGACATATTTTAATCGTTGGATTCATTTAATGGTTAAAATTATTTTTTTCTCTTCACTTTACGTAAAAATGCATTCTCTTATTCTTTTCATATTTTTTAAAATATTTTTTTAGACAAAATCAATTAGCATTTTTTTTATTAAAAAATAATGTTTAAAATTTAATTTTAGTGTACTTGAATTAAAAATTAAAAATAATATGAAATATTTTAATCTAAATATTAAACATTTAAATAAAAATTTAATTTTTTGATTAAAAAGTTTCATTTTAATATATTTTTTCATTTTTTGTGTCAGAATTTAAGTTATTTGAGATAAAGAAATGTTAAAAAATTTAAATTTGAAATATTTTTAACTATTAAATTTATTCAATGGTTAGAATTATTTTTTATTTTTGTTTGTGGTTTAGTTATCTTCTCAATCATTTTATATGAAAACTCATTTTTTTACTCTTCTTAAATTTTGTTAAATATTTTTTCTAAAATTTTTATTTATAATAAATAATAAAATTTTATATATTTATTAAAGACTGGATAGATTATTTTTATAATTTTTCATGTATTTTTATTTTATAAATTTATATTTGAATTATTTATAGGTAAAATTATATTTATATATCTTTGGACAGAAGTAATTTTTAACTTAAAAAAAAAAAATAAATTTTAATAAAAGTAAGATAAAAAAATTAAAAAAAAATTGAAATTAAATTAAGGGATGGATAGACATTTACTAGTAATTTAATAAAAAGAAGAAGGAGTTGAAACCATCCGGACCTAAAGCTTTCTGGTTTGGCAAGGAAACGAGGGTTGTTAAACGCATCCAAACTTTGGGTATGGCGATTGTGATCTCTAGGGTTTTTCTACTGTGCTTCGCTAGGGTGCTGTCCTTTCTCTTAACTTTGGTTCTCGGCTCTATATCTTCT
>JAVXUM010000023.1:19926037-19938882 GCA_035590655.1 Pouteria glomerata
TATTGGGTATTTTATTTGTCATGGAATTAATGTGTAGAGACCAGATTGGTATTTCTAAGTTGATGAGGGGTAAATTTAGAAATACTGAAATTAAGGTAACTGAGGGTTTTCAGTTATATATATATAGGTCATGGTCTCCAAAAGAACGTAGGATTTTCTGATCTCTCTGCATCCCCATCAACAGAAAAAATTGTAAGGACCTACGTATCTTCTGGAAGATCATAACCTGTTCAATCAATCAAACAATGGATTCAGGTATACTTCCGCTATTCGTATTTTTATTTTTTCTTTGAATTGAGATGAGTATTTAGAAATCATGTTTAGGTCATGATCTTCAGATGTAATTGTGATCTATACATGTTTTGGTAATTATTCAACAGGAGCAACTCACCGTTTGAATGCCAAGTTGGAAGTAATAATAAATTATGAAAAATAATAAAAAATTTTAATAAGTTTTAAAATTATTTATTTTTTATCTTAATATATAAATTATAAATTTATAATTTATTTTATTATATAACATTTTATTTTATTTTTTAACATTTCAAACATATTCTAATAGACAGAAAAATAATAATTTTAGAAAGAGAAAAAGAAATTGTATTTATTGACCCATTAAGAGATCCAAAAATACTAAAAAAATATTTAAAGTTGATATTTTTATAATATTTAAATGTTTGATAAATTTATAATTTTTTTTATTTTTTTATTTTGTTATAGTAAATAATAAATAATTATACAACGAACCTTACTTTTTTTCACTTTTCTACTTTGTTACAGTAAAAAATTTTACTAAATATTTAAAAGTTACTATTATTTTATTTTGTTACAGTAAAAATTTTATCGAATACTTAAAAACTATAAAAATTACACTTTTATTAGTAAATATATTAAAAATTATAACTTACGTAAAAACAACCAAAAAAAAATATGTATTTATCAGAAATTACTATTTTTTTTTCAACCCCCGCACGGGGTTCTGTGTCTGTCATTTTGAACGACTGAATATTTTAATCTTTGAATATGCACTAGCACGACGCACACAAAACGAGGCTGGTTTCAAACTGTAGCAGCCCAGATTCGTCTTTTTGCCTCGAAATAGATTAATAATCTCCCCAAAGTATGAGAAATTACAATAAATCCCCTCTAAACTAACGCATCTCAAAGTATGAAAAAATACAATAACGGGAGTATAGGGCCCACAAATTATAATAAATTGTGATTTAATAATTTTTTAAGTGTTTGAGATATAGCCAACAAATCCCTATTTAATTAAAATGACCAGCGTGTGGTTCTTTTTGAAAATTTGTAAATATTTATGATGATGTTTTATATTTATGATAGACCTTTTTGACAAATAATATTTATTTTAGACTTAGTTAACTGTTTTTTAAAAGATCACTTATCCTGATACTGCTCTCATTGGAGTATACTTAATCTTAAATTTTCACTGAATCCGCTTAATCTTAAAATTTTCATTAAATTCAATACCTGCATGGTTTTAAAATACGTCGTGCTAAGGAGAGAGATAGAAGTATTTTCACTTAACCCTAGAGTTTTCACTAAATTTAGTACCCGCACGGCTTTAAAATATATTGTGCTAAGGAGAGAGATAGAAGTATTTTATAAATTATTTCAGTTCTTGACTCATTTTTGATGTAAAACAGTTGCGGTATTATCAGAACTCCCAGTTGATGACTGAGGGACTAGGCTCAGTTCTCGACTCATTTCTGATGTGAACAGTTGTGGTTTCATCAGAACTCTCAGTTGAGGACTGAGGGATTGGAAATGATGGGCTCGTGACCTTTTCAATTCCCACAAACAGTGCCAACTGATGAGGTTCCATATTCATTCACACATCGTAGGCCATCCTGACAGATATTGTTTGCTTTGCACTTAGTTAACTACTTCTCAAGAGGTCACTCATTCTGATACTGCTCTCACTGGAGCATGTTTAATCTTGGAGTTCTCACTGAATCCAGTGCCTGCACAGTTTTAAAACGCGTCGTGTCAAGGGGAAAGTTATAAGTATTTTATAAGTTATTTCAGTACTCGACTCTTTTCCGATGTAAAACAATTATTATATCATCAATTTGTAAAGAAAAGGGATTTATAAAAGTTTGTATAATTTTGTAGAGATTTATAAAAATTTTTATAAATCAATATTTATAGAAATTTATAAAAATTTCTAAAATTTTATAAAGTTTCAAACTCATCTTAAATTCCTTGCAAGAGTTTCTCTTTTAACCCCTCAAATGTAATGCGGCAAAAATATAGTTTTGTCTTTGTTATGGCACTAATTTTAGGTGCTTTTAGAATAATAAAAAATTAGTAATAACTAATAAAAATTAGATCCCATAAATTATGTAGTAAATGAAAAGTTATATATATGTATTTTTTAAAATATATAGAGGTTTTTTTGGGTAAAAATTTGCCCTCGAAACGAAGGCTTTGCAAATGGGTGATGTAGGCATTACAAACCAATCTTCTAACTTTTTGCCAGGTCAACTAACCGTGGACAATCAGAGGGGTGTAATTGTTATCGAAATTTACTTATCGGCGAGTTGGATGTAAATTATCGTACCTGAAGGGGAATTATATATTACTAACAAATATTAGGGAGATTTAAAAAAATTTTGTTCTTTCTCCTGCCCTTTGTTTCACTTTTCCATCATTTCCGTTTCGGCCTCATCGTCTCTGCAAAATCCATGGTCTCAGACCCTGATGAAAAGTGGGCCGGAGAATTTGTAGAGATGCAATGCATTGATTTGCCAATCTATTCAGGTTTCCATGAATGGGTTATGATTTCATTATTCTCTCAGCCACTTGCTTTTGCCTCTTCTGTGAAAACAGCATTGCTTGCTCTGTTTCAAGCTCTGAGTGGACTGTGAACACGAGATGACCCGAAAACAAAACCTAACTATAATTTCTTGCATTCTCCACCTGGGTCTCGTTTCAATCGTCTGAACTAAGTTTTTGCCTTCTGGGTTTTCATTCTCTCGTAGAACCCAACTCATTTTGGGTCTTAGAAGTATTACTCTGTTTTAATCTGTTCTCAACATTCAATTTAGGGTTTGAAGAAGAAAAACAAGAAAAAGAAAGAGGAGACTTGTTGTTTCTCTTCGATTCTCTAGTTTTTATCTCGGTTTCTTTGTGGTTTTTATTACTTAGAGAAAGTGTGCTTGGATGCTCAGAAAATGGTGTTAGTTTAATGAGTTGGTTTCGTTGAATTTCAAGTGAAAAAAAGAAAAAAAAGATGGGTGGTGTGACTTCAAAAACTGAGAAGAGTGAAGCTCTGCGTCTCTGCAAGGCAAGGAAGAGATTCATCAAACAAGCGATTGACTCAAGGTACGCTTTTGCCGCTGCCCACGTTGCATATATTCAATCCCTTCGAAACATTGGCCTTGCTCTTCGGCGATATGCCGAGGCTGAAGCATTGATAGAGTCTTCTATGTCCACTTCGGCCACAGAACTTGACAAAACTCCATCACATTCGTCGTACCCATCTCCGTCTCCATCACACATGGCCGCCGAAGTGTCGGATTCGCCGCCGCTGCCCAATGAGAGCCCCCTTTCGCGGCCTTCGTCCAGGTCGAGTTATATGAGATCAGGAGGGACCAGTGCTGTGACTGTTACTGTGGACCCATCTAGGAATGGCTATGTCCATGATGGTGATCCTGTGACATTCACAATGCCGCCGCCGCCTCCTCCTCCGCCTGGGTCTGGCTCTTGGGATTTCTTTGACCCTTATGATGATTTTGAGAGCTTTAGGCTTGTAGGACAGAATGAAATGCATGCGAATTCTGATGATATGGGAGTGTACAGACAGTTCAACGGAAGAGATTTAGAATCCACGACTCCTGAATTTGAACAAAAGGGGTATAAAGTTTTTAGTAATTCAGTGACTCCACGTAGCAGAAGTAATCAATCTCTGTCGCCAACTGGCCGTCCTGTTTCGTCTGAGGGAATTGAAGGTACTATTCAACAGGCACTTGACAGTGAAGTGAAAGAGCTGGACAATGAACAGATTGTAAATGGATTGCCTGGTCCACCTACTGTGAAAGCTGCATTGGAGCCATCTAGTTCGAAGAGGGATAAGTTTTTAGTGAAGACAGATATAGACACAGAAAGAGATGACCCTTCAGAGTTCATCACCCATAGAGCAAAAGATTTTCTTTCTAGCATAAAGGACATTGAGCATCGTTTCTTTAGGGCTTCTGAATCGGGCAAGGAGCTCTCCAGGATGCTTGAAGCTAACAAAATCCAGGTTGGATATTCTGAGGCGAAAGGTAACAATTTGAAGTTTGGATGGAAAAAAGTTTTGTTTGATGATTTCAATTCCCTTGTTGGATTCTGTTTCTACTTCCTGATTTTTTGGTTGGAGATCCTAATAACCGGTCATCCTTGTAGGGGGGTCATCGGCATCAGACTGTTTGGCTGCTCTGAGACTGGATTGTTGCCGACGGAAAACTGCACTTGTTTCACATGGTATGTTTTAAGTTTTTTTTGGTAATTAAGTGTAATTTGGATTAATGGGAGAGAATGTACATCATCTTAGGGGCATTCTCCCGTATATCCAATGAATTAGTTACAAAAGCAAATCTCCCAATTAGTTCAATCCTAGTATTAATTACAAAATAGGATCCCCCAACTATCACACGATCTAGTGTTTACATTAGAATTTTTAATGGCATACATCCGAGTAGTCTTAATTCGATTCTCATGCATGATGTTCTTGAGAATGGAAGCAATTGAGGAAGAAAGCCCCTTAAATGTCCTTGCATTTTGTTCATTCCAAAGGTGATATACCATGGCCGCCCAAGCTAGTTTGCAAAAAGTGCTGCCAAGACTTTTCTCACTGAATTTTCCCAAAGCCCATATAACTTCTTCCTTCCAAGGTTGTTTAGCCTTTGTGATGAAGCACTTTTGCAATATAACCACCCTTAACTCAGCTGAGAGGGGGGCATAGAAAGAATAAATGCTCCATGTTTTCGAAGGCATTCTCACATAGAACACAAGTGGAATCAATATTTGTCCCCTATACTAGCAATTTGTCCTTGGTGTTAAGCCTCTTTGTAACTGCAAGTCATAAGATGAAACTGTTTTTAGGAATATGATTCGGAAACCAAAGAAGGCTATGACATGTTACCTTTTGAGCATGTTCCTTTATAGCATCTTAAGTGGCTGTGGCATTATAGGCTTCATTCATAGATGTTGTCCAAATGCACTTATCTGGTAGTTGGGGACTTGGCTCATAGTTTGGAGGCCTTTTAAGAATAATTTCCCTAAGCTCCCTTGTATTTGAATAAGGCTATTTCCATTTTACATTGCTAATTACCCTCGAGACTTTAGCATCTTTAGTCAAGAATCATATTTAGGAATTAGAGGGCCCAATTAGAGTACTAAAGAGAGATGGATTTACCATTACCTACAATATACTTGGAGATGTCTTTGCTTCTTCCCGGAGCTTAAGTAGCTTCCTCCAAGTCCAAGAGCAATCTGAGAGAGGTTTTATTTCCCCAAAGTATTTGCCTTTAAGAAGATTGGAATAACACCATTTAATCCAAAGGGATGGACTTTTGGAGCAAAGTGCCGTAAGTGCCTCATTATGGTGGCCTCGTTCCGTTCATGGAGTTTCCAGATGCCAAGGCCTCCCTCATTCTTTGGTTGACAAACTTTACTTCATGCAACTTTGCTACTCCATTTATTTAGCTCAGCTCCTAACCAAAATAATCTTCTTAAGATCTGTTCAATAGAATTACTCACCCTCTTGGGAAAGATGGAATGCTCCAATAGATTTGGATGCTGAATCGTATGGATTTCACAAGGACCAATCTAGCAACATAGGAAAGGCACTTAGAGATCCAACTCTTGACTTTTTTTTGGTAATCTCTGAATAAGCTCTCTACAATATTCAAATTTGAGCTTTGTGGAGATTAGTGGTATTCCCAAGTATTTGAGTGGAAGTTACTCCCAATTGAAATCCAAGCAAGGAGCATAGGTGCTGCTTATCTTGTTGACTGATTCCTAATACGTAGACTTTGCTTTTTTGCCCATTTGGCTGGATACGTTTTAAGTTGTATACAAGCAAGAAGTGTTCAAATTTTACTGGTGTCAATTAATGATTCTAGAGGTGCTTATTGTTTGTGCTTGGTCATTTTAGATTTGTTCAAGGCTGGACAAACATCAAGGGTCATTCTATGTGCCTTCAATCACATCCGTGATGTAAGATTCATTTAATATATAGAAGACTGAATATTTCATTTACCAACTTGAACATAAAAGTTGCTCTATACTGGCATCCTATTAAGCAAGGGGATGAGAGCATGAAATTTGGAACTTTGGAACAGAATTTTTTAAGTTACATAACATATTTATATAGTTGGAATTTTTTGGGTAAGGAGAACATACACTTCTAGGAAGGTATCGTAACTGTGGCCTATCTGCAATCTGACATTCATTGGACAACTCCTATACACCTTGTATTATTTGCTAATTGTTTTAGAGCCAGACTTAGGAGATGTCCATCACATAGACAAATAGGAAAGATGACATAATTTTGAAGCAAAAACCTAAAACTAAATAACATGATAAAAACAACATGAATTTATATGGCAATAATTTCCCCTTTAATTTTTTGATTTTAGTAATTTTTGAGCTTTCAATTTGTTTTTGAATATAATTTTTTTAAAATAAAAGATAAATGGATTTATAATATAAAAATTGATACATGGTAGTTTTTCATGTGTACATATAAAAATATAAGTTTATTCTTTTTGATCTATCTCCATTGCGTCGTGTCCTTGTAATATTTTGAAATTATCGTGTTGGCTTATCCATTTTGTGTGATATTCATGCCCCGTGTCCATATCTGTATGTCTAAGGTTCTAGAGTTAATTCAGCTTGCATCAGTTTTAGCAATCATCAGCACCAAATTCATTCGACTTTGAAAGGCCTTTATCAAGTTAGAGGCAGTATTATTTTTAGGATATCATGAAGGAATTCTCGATCTGTGAACTGATTAGACACAATCCTTCTTGTCTTTTGGTACCATAATCTTATTCTTACTATCCATACAGAACCTACAGAACAGGCAACAAAGGTTATTACTTGGAAGCGCTCAGTATCCTCGAGGTCATCTTCTTCAACGAATCCTCTTAACACAGCATCAAAAGATGAACACGATGATAGTGGAAGTGATTTTGTTGAGGAATTCTGCATGATTGCAGGAAGCCACTCCTCTACTCTGGACAGACTGTATGCGTGGGAGAGGAAGCTTTATGATGAAGTGAAGGTATTGTTGAATATTCTTTAGTACCATATTTATCATATTGATCTGTTCAGTCCTTTGTGTTTGATATTGCACATACTGTAAATTGCCTGTTTTTTCAGTTGATTTGTTATCAAACATTTAATTGATTGGTAGACACATTCTGCTTTTTATTTATATTCATGCTAATTTGAGTGCAAAGCATCACATACTGCTTGATGATATGGTTTCAGTTTGACAAGTAGCTAGTTGCTTGTAGATCTGTTATTTGGAATGTCAATTTGTTCTGTTATTTTAGCTCTTTTCTGATTTGTATCAGAATAAATTGTGTCAATAATAACTTGTTGAAGCCCAAAAAATATATCATTGGTGATGTTTTACATTTATGCTTTTTTTCACTGTCTAAATTTTATGAATTTTGGTGAGATAAATTGAACTTAAAGGAGCTTTCACTCTATAATTATTTTGGAAAGTTTTGTTCTTTCTTCCCAGTTTTGTGTTATTTGTTGATGTGAATGGAAGGAAAACAGTGAGAATATTTCAGATAATTCATGTTGCACACATCTCAAACAGGATACGACCCAACTTAATGTGGTTGTGTGGAAGGTTGTATTTATGAATAATGAGTTTCTTTACAGGTAACTAGGAATTGCTGGCACCTAAAGACACGAAAACATAATTTGGCCTGTGAATAGTTCAGATATAGATTTGTAAAACAAACTTTTTAAATATAGATTTGTAAAACAAACTTACATGAAAACTAGAAAAATAACCTGTAAAAATAAAAATCATTAATCAAAAGAGATTAAAAGAACAGTGAGAGAGTATGTTTTGATGTGGAATGACTGAAAAACAACCAAAGGTGATAGAAAAAGAAGTAATCTTGGCCATTGAATAAATCTAATGGTGAAAAAATTTCAAATTTAAATTCTTTAACTTCCTTATTATATGGATAACACAAAGAGTGTAAAAGTGTTTGTATTTAAAATTTTAAGTTTTATATTTATTAAAATTGAATTTTTAATTTAAATGTTTATTTTTAAGAAAATTTTAAACAAAATTAAAGTCTAAATATCATTTTTTAAAAAAGAAATAAAAAATCTTAGTTGACTTTGTCTTATGGGCTTACATATAATGTTTAATAGATGTGTAAAATTTTATTTTTTATTACAAATATTATCAAATTTTCAAAAATATTAATTTAAAAACTTTTATAAAAAAAGTGTTCAAAAAAATATGGAAAAGAGAGAGAGTGTGTTTCCATGTGAAGTAACCCAGAAGAGAATCAAAGTGAAAAGAGAAAAAATAATTCTATAACAAATCCAACGGTGAAAAAATTCCCAAATTCAAATTCTTGAGCCTTGTTATTATATAGATACCATACTTCTAGAGTTGTTATAGTACTAAATCTACATGGCATCTAATATCTGAGTAGCATTGGCTAGTATGCTAAATGTACGAGCACTATAAAAACAAATGCTTAGAAGTTTAAAATTCATTGTCAATGACTTGAATGATAGAATTAGCAAACAAAAAATAAAAATGAAAAGTTGTAACTACCAAAAACGGAACTTAGTGTTCCTGGAGCAATTCTTGATGATCAGCTTGTCTTCTTAGGAAGCCCAGTGAGCCAGTGAGCAATCATTTTGCTTGTGAATAGCTATATTTAAATATAAGGTAAATTACACTGACCTCCCCTGAGGTTTCTTCAAAAGTTAAGTCATTTAAATATAGGGTAAATTTTGCTTGTGACCACACATTTGGGAAATTACTTCAATCTCCTTTGCTTTGGACATATAAATGATAAAAAATTGTATAGTCTTGTTAATGTCAGATTAATTCTACACGAACTCAGTAAAATATCCTTGCATAAAATGTTATGGATTAAAATTCTGTGCACTTTTAAGCTGTTATAAATAATACAAGGGGTATCAAACTTAAAGCTAGGTGAGGTCAAAGTAATTTCTCAAACTTGCAGGGTGCTGTCTAACTTAACCCCCCCCCCCCCAAAAAAAAAAATAATAATAATAATAAATAATAAAAATAAAAACCCCAGGGGAGGTCAGTTTAATTTTCCCTTAAAATATATTTACCACTTTTTTAGCTTTACCACTGCATGAAGTTATGCTGTGTCTTGGCATGTTGGGTGATGGATGGGAAAAATGAAAACAGTCAATGCTATTTATGTCCTCCAAAGCTGGCTGTGAAAACCATTTACCAAAAATGTGTATCTTCTGCTTAGGAATTTAGATGCACCACTATCAAGATGCCAGATTTTGGAGAGGCATGGAAATTTTGTGGCAGCTGGCTCTTGTGCTCAGAGACATGTAACCAGCTAGCCTTTATTTGTTTGGCCTCCTAAAATAAGGAAATTCATCAGACCGTTAGTGTTTGGTTATTTTTGTCCATATAAAAAGGATAAGGATAATTATGGAATAGAAAATATACTTTAATTTGAACATGATAACTGAATTTTTAAATTTGAATTTAAATTTGAAATTTTTGAATTTGAAAAGGTTGTAAAATAACTATTATATCAACACGTGTATATGTATTTAGTTTTAGGGGTATCTTTGTCAATTTAGAAAATAGGAGCTTTACCAAAAACTGTTTCATAAAAATAAGAGCATCGCCAAATCTAGGTGCTTGCTCTATGATGGTATAGATAAGGAAGAAACTATTGTCCAAAACAGGTGCCAGTCTACCTTCCTCACTTCCATCTCACTGTAAAGAAGAAACTAACAAATTCCAAAGCAGGTTCAAGTCAATCTTCCAGATGCGGGACAAGAGAAATTAAAGCAAAGAAAGAAAATGAAAATAAAGTGAAGAAAGAAAGAAAGAAAAGAGATTAAATAAGAGAAAGAAGAAGATTAGATGAGAGGGAAGAACAAAAGCAACAATGCCATTCAATATTTTCTCAAATTAAAGTCTACTAAACCCTAAGAATTACTAACCATTAAATAGGCTAATCAAATCCTTAAGATAATTTCAAATCAAATCAAAGATAAGTCTTTCAAAATCAAATCCTGGAAAATCTCCAATAAATCTTACTTAAAATAAATCCTAAAATAAATTCTTCCTTAAGCAAAATAAAACCTTAATAAAATAAAATAGTACTTTGATTTGCATCACTTCCTATCCTCACTGCCACTCTCTATGTCCCCTTCCATCCCCCAACCCAACCCCCCTGTAAGCCAGCCTTCTTGGATTCAATTGCTCCTTGCATGTTTTACCGCCTTCACGCACTATATACTTGTAGATTGAAAATGTGTAGGAATCTCAATTGTTGGTTCAAAGTCCAAATTCAAGCCTTCAGAGATTTACTTTTGATTTCTGTTATAGTTGTGGTAGCCTGTTTAGAATGGCTATCTTGTTTGAGTTTTTTTTCTAGTGGGGTGGTCCTCTCAATCGAGGTTTGGCTTGCCATCTATCTCTGGGCTCTGCTATGTACACCAACCATCAAATGCTTAGTTTTTGCTGAACTTGTCTTTTCATAAATGTTGAATTTTATTTCTAGAGGTGTAAAGGACAGAGAGAGGGATGGGATTACTTTGATAAAATTTCCTAGTTGTATGTGCAATCAACGACAAATAGAACATCCCAATGTATGGCTAAGTTAGTTCTTTTTTGGATTAGTTCTTTTTTGGAGTTAGCTTCCTTCTGAAAGAAAGAATTTAACTGTGATCAATCCAAAACTTGTTAAGGTTATAAAAGACACCGGTTTTGTTAGTAAGTATAAAGGAAAAATCCATCTTTACTATAAAATGGCGTCTTATTCATTTTTTTTTTTTTGGTTTCATAGGCTAGTGAGTCAATCAGAAAGGAGTATGATCTGAAGTGTGACAAACTAAGGCACCAATTTGCAAAAGGACTTAGTGCCCAAGTGATCGACAAAACTCGGGCGGTTGTGAAAGATTTGCATTCACGAATTAGAGTGGCCCTTCATGCTGTGGATTCAATATCAAAGCGAATTGAGAAAATGAGGGATGATGAGCTGCAGCCACAACTTGCAGAACTGATTAACGGGTGAGATTAGTATTAAAAACAGTTGTTTTAGAAAGCAACTGAAATTAATTTGACACTTTCTAGCCTCTCAAGAATACAAAACTCAGCTTTTATTATCCATTACTTGGCCACATATATTATGCTGTATTTATGGTAATTTGAGATCATCCATGACTAATAAATCCTATGCAGATTGATTAGGATGTGGAAGGCCATGCTAGAATGCCACCATGCACAGTACATAACCATTTCATTAGCATATCATGCAAAAAGATCGAGTGGCACTCCCCCGGGAGACACACAGAGTCAGATTATGGCTCAGCTTCAGGAGGAGATTGAATGCTTTGGCCTGAGCTTTGCTGATTGGATCAACAGCCACACATCATATGTTGAAGCTCTCAATAGATGGCTGCAGAACTGCATCTTGCTACCCCGGGACGGGGACCGGTCCAAGAGCAGAAAGCCTTTCTCCCCTCGTCGGGCTTTGGCCCCTCCAATATTTGTTCTCTGCCGCGATTGGTCAGCTGGGATTAAAACTTTGCCATCTGAAGAACTTAGGGATGCCATCAAAGCTTTTCTGTGGGACCTCCGCAATTCAATTGGACAAGCAGAGGAACAGCAGCATAAACAAAAAACACATGATTCAATCGACAACAACGGAGAGTCAAAGTGCGAGGATGATAATAAGACTGATGATAGGTCCACCAACTTAAGCTACATACATGCAAGTTTGGTGAAGGTTCTTGATCATCTGACCAAGTTCTCTGAGGCTTCTTTAAAAATGTATGAAGATATTCGACAGAAAAGTGAAACAGCTCGAACTGCATATAACAGGCCGCCATCATCTAGATTCTAAGGATCATGTAATTATGGAAAGTGAGAACTCCTTTAGTTTTTTATTGGATATAGATATTTGTAAAATGAGAAGTGGTTGCAAGGTTCATTTGAGAAGAAAAAGGGTTAGAATTGGCAGTAGGCAGCAAATTCAGTTTTTATGGTATATCCCAAATGAATAGGGAAAAGTGGCAGCTGCCTGTGAAGTACATATCATGTTTGGATTCTCTCTCTCTCTGTCTCTCTCTCTCTCTCTCTCTCTCTCTCTCGCAAAGGCTACATTCGGCAATATATTGGCTTTGGGATGGCAGGTCACAGAAAGGTTGTTCGCAGTGCTTTGAAGCCTTCATGGGTACCAAAACCAAAAAGAGGGGGCTGACATTGCCTTTAATGTCAGCTTGATAGCATTGGGATCAATAACCATTGAAAAAAGCGTAAATACATCTAAATTGTTGAATTTTAATTCAACAGTCTTCAATCTCATGTCCTTGAGTTAACATTAAAAGTTATGTTATCTTCAAATTCATGCAAAGTGAAAATGTTCGGTAAAGTTACACCCATCAATTATTAAACCAGAACATTCTATTGCTGCATAACAAATTGCCTTATTGTTGGGGTTTGCACATTGATTGTGGAAAGGGCAGGTGGTTAGTATATCAAGTCTATGTTTGGCATGTTAGAATAATAGAATTCACTTTTACTTTAGTCTATTTTTATGTTTAGTATAAAAAAAAAT
>JAVXUM010000023.1:19938982-19960662 GCA_035590655.1 Pouteria glomerata
TATTTCAAATTAAATGCGAATCATCTTTAAATTGAATTAATTTTAAATATTTATACATTTTATATTATATTTATCAAATATTAATTTATTAAATTAAAATTTGATTGAATTTAATAGTATAATGAGTTTATATAAAATTATAATTCAAGTTTAATTAATTTATATTTAGAGTCGAATTTATCTAAAATTAATTTAATTGGTATTATAACCTTATTTTTTAAATCTAATCTTATAATATCTTATATTAAAGAGTGAAGCTATTACCATTTCCACTCCACGAAGAGCTTCACTTCTCCATCTTTTTTTTTTTTTTTTTTGTAATAATTTTTCGACTCATCCAGAAGACAAAAATGCAGTTGATCGTTCGATTGTTTTGAAAATACTTTTGACTCTTCATTGATTTGGATAGTTGGCTGAGGGTTTATTTAGAGTTTGGAGTTATATAAAATAAAAAATTAATGTCTTAAGTTTTATGTAGTGAGTATAAAATTATATAAAATTTAAAAAATTAGTGTCTCATTTTTTATGTTGTGAGTAAAAAGTTTAAATTTTATAGTCTCGTAATTCGTGTTTGTAGAGATTTGTAAAATTTTTTATTTTGTTTTGAAGAGTTCCAAACGCAACCAAAATAAGATAACTTGAAAAAAGTTATAGATTCGTAATTCGTGCAGTGGGATAAAAAGTGAATGATTTTTGAAAATTTTTAAATTTTTTTAATATATTTTGACATATCAAACGGTGCCTTGGTTTGACAATAAATAATTGCTACTTATTTCTAGTCACTTTCATCTTATATGATTAATTTTTATCAAATTTTAATTTTTTTTTATTTTCAGTAACTTTTAAGAAAGGCATATTTTTTTTAAAATAGATTTAAAAAAATATCATATGCGACTAATTTTTTTAAAAAAGATTCAATTTTTTACCCAACTCACCTACGAATTAAAGCTTTAAGTGTGATAAAAAAAATTTTGTATCAAAATATCAATTAAAATAAAGTACAGAATCAAAATACGAGCACCATCAAACATGCAAAAGAAAAAAAGACTCACATATAAATTGGAAGCTTCTTCTTGTTGTCGTTGGATGAGCGTGGTATTTAAAAAATGACATGGGTCAAACTTAAAATAAAATACTTAACTTGATAAACAAATAGAACTCGGTTTGAGTAACCCTCATGAGATTACATGTGTTACTTTTTAATGTTGGCTCGACTTGAGTTTGTAACATAGATTTGTGGAAAGAAATAAAAAAAGAAAAAAGAAAATAAATAAATAAATAAATAAATCCCACTTTCTAGGAAAATTTTTATCTTTGAATGTAAAAAAAATTTGAAAGGAGTATTTGGAAGAAAAAAAGTTTGACAAAAAATATAATAAAAATATAGTTAATTTGATATAAAGGTGATATGTAATAAAATTTAATTAAAAAAATATAAAAATAATTAAAATTTAATTTTTTTTTTATATGTCCAAACAGAACCGAAATAGTAAAACAGCAAGGTCCAAGTATTGTTTTTACAATCAAATGGAAACAAAGAGGGATGGAATTCTATCGGAAAATGGAAAAAACAAAGCAAGGACTGAGGAGACAGAGGAGAGGACTCTGAGGAGCAGCTAAAAGCTAGCAACCCAATATCCTCAATTGGGGCCAAGTGGGAGGGACTGCCTTCTTTCCACATTTGGATTTTTTGTCGTCTCTGTTTTCATGTTGCGTCTGTTTCCCGGCACTTGGCTGCTTTAGCCACTTTCGCAGTCTTCGAGGTTTACTCTGTGAAATCAAACAATTAGATCACATAATTGGGGGAACTACGATATTGTTACCCCTTCGGTTTGGCATTATGTAATCCAACGCTTTGAAGGATAAAATTTTTAGTAAATTTGATAGTTTTTTTTGTTAAAAATTATTAGTGATAATTTTTGATATATTTAGTAAGTTAAAATAAAATTTTTGACAACTTTTGATAACTTTTAGGTGTTTTGGTAAAATTATTACTGTAACAGAGTAGAAAAGTGACAACTTTTGGTTGTTTGGTAAAATTTTTTACTGTAGTAGAGTAGAAAAGTAAAAAAAGTGAGGTCCGCTGTAATAATTATTTACTGTAGCAGAACTCGTACTAAATTCACGAATTTAAAAGACTAGAAAAGTATTATTAATATTTTACCTCGTTTTTTTCAATCAAGGTTATAACAAAACCGAGATAGAAAGTATTACTGATATTTTATCTCACTTTTTTTAATCAAAGTTTTAACGAAACTGAGATAAAAAGTATTACTGATCTTTTATCTCATTTTTTTTAATCACGGCTTTAACAAAACTGAGATAGAAAATATTACTAATCTTTTATCTCGCTTTTTTTAATCACAGTTTTAACAAAACTGAGATAGAAAGTGTTAGAAGTAACTTTTTATCTCAGTTTTTTTATTCGACTGAGATAAAAAATTTAACTTACAATCTTTATCACGCTTTTTCTAAAACTGTGATCTTTATAAAATTTCTAGCGTGATCTTTATCAATTATTGTAGTAGTGTACCACAGAGATCGGGGGCACAGAACTGGGTAATGCCGGTCTCTGCATTTTTATTTGGAAGATCTGGTGAAGGAAGGGCATTTGAAAAAATTCATCGATGAGGCCCAGACTAAAGCTACTAACGATCGTCCTCGAGCTCTGCAGGGAAATGTGATAAGAAGGAACGACGATGACGATGATGCCGATGGAGACTAGCAACCTCCCTGAGCAAGGTAGCAGTAGAATGTTCAATGACTAACGGTTATCCATGTTATTCATATGGAAAGCCATACTAATAGCAATGCCGGATGCTCTGGCTCAGGTCGGTAGTAGAATACTCGGGATAATAAGGTCATGGAGATGACGATCGTCCCGAACAAGAGGCAAAAGAAAGATCAGGTCAGGAAGATCAGGTCAGGACTATCTCTTTTCATGAAGAAGATAGATTGAGGGTAAAGCACCCATATAATGATGCCATTGTAATCATATTGGGGATTTTGACTCCGAAGTCAGAAGAATACTGGTGGATACTGGGAGCTCTGCAGAGGTAATGTTTTACAGTTTATTCAAAAAGTTGGGACTGATAGAAGAAGACTTGGAGCCCCTTGATTATCCTTTGATTGGATTCAACACCGTCCTAGTCTAACCGCTTGGCAAGGTGACCATTCCAGTCAGAGCTGGACCAGCTGAATGTGGTGTAGAATTTATTGTGGTGGATGTTCCCTCGTCATACAATGCAATCGTAGGACAATCATGGATCCGTATATTGAAGGTTGTCCCATCGACATACCACCAGGTTCTCAAGTTCCTCTTTAGAGACGAGGTTGTGGAAATAAGAGGTGACCAAAATACATCTCATAAGTGTTTTGCCACAGCATTCTAATCCAAACCACTTCCTGAGTAAGTCCAACCAATTGAACTCCCTCTGGATGCTCCCAAGATCGATGACATTGGGGGTGAACCCGAACAAAAAGTTGTTAAAGAATTGGAGAAGATCTATATTAGGAATCCTTAGGATGAGAAGTATTTCTTGATCGGCTCCAATCTCTCTGTAGAGGAAAAGGTGAAGTTGTCCAATTTGTTGCTGAAAAACGTCTCTAATTTTGCTTTGCGTCCTCAGGAGATGCCAGGTATTCACCTTGAAGTTATGTGCCATAAGTTAAGTGTGAAGCCTGGTGTCAAACCTATAGTGCAGAAACCAAGGAGGTTGGCGTTGCAATACACATAAGCTATGATAAAAGAGGTGGGTAGGTTGCTGGAGGCTGAAGCTATTAGAGAGGTCTCCTATACGGAGTAGTTGGCCAACACCGTGATAGTCAAGAAGAAGAATGGCAAATGGAGGGTCTGTGTTGATTACACTGACCTGAACAAAGCATGCGCTAAGGATCCCTTCCCATTGCCTAAAATCAACCAACTTGTCGACTCCATTGCCGGAAGTGCAAGAATGTCATTCCTTGATGCCTACCAAAGATATCACCAAATACCTATGTATGGGCCTGACGAGAAAAAGACTTCATTCATCACTCCGAAGGGTATCTTCTGTTACAGAGTGATGCTTTTTGGTCTGAAGAACGCTGGGGCTACATATCAAAGGTTGGTAACAAAAAGTTTTGAGGACGACCTCGGCCGCCGGATGGAGGTGTACATAGATGACATGGTGGTAAAAACAAAAGAGTCGACCAGCCACACGGATAATTTGCAACACGTATTTTCAACTTTAAGGTGGTTTGGCTTGAAACTCAATGCTGCTAAGTATGCCTTTGGCGTTAGCTCGGAAAAATGTTTAGGTCACCTAGTTACAAGGAGAGGGATTGAAGCTGATCCTGTTCAGATTAAGGCCATCCAAGCCATAGCCCCCTCGACCACGAAAAAAGAAGTTCAGAGACTTACAGGAATGGTCGCTGCTCTCAACTAATTCATAAGCTGGGCCTAAGACAAATGCTGACCATTTTTCAAATTATTAAAGGGGGCAAACAAGATAATTTGGGATGATGAAGCCGACGTTGTACTTGCAAAGCTAAAGGAGTACCTCACCACTGCCCCGATTTTGACTACTCCCAAGCCTGGGGAGGAATTTCAACTCTACTTGGCTGTATCTGATCATGCAGTTAGTGCCGTGCTCTTAAAGAAAGAAAACCGAGTGCAAAGGCCTATCCATTACACTAGCAAAACTCTCAAAGGCTCTGAAACGAGGTATCTGCCACTTGAGAGGTTTGTGTTAGCCTTTGTTGTTGCATCAAGGAAACTATCAGACTACTTTCACTCCCATGTAATTCAAGTCATCACCTACCAACCAGTTAGCCAAGTGTTACGAAGATCAGATATCACCGGAAGGGTAGCTAAATGGTCGGTGGAGTTGGGTGTGTTTGATTTAAAGTTTGTGCCGAGAACTGTCATCAAAGCTCAGGTATTAGCTGATTTCATAGCAGAGTTCACCCCACCAACACCCACACAAGTACAGGAAATCTGGACTCTTGATATCAATTCAGGAGACTATAGAGTCCTACCACCATGGCAAATAGAAGTAGATGGTTCTTTGTCTAAGAAGGGCTCGGGTGTTGGCGTGGTTCTCACTACCCCAGAAAAAGTCACTATTGAGTACGCCATAAAGCTGGAGTTCAAGGCAACCAATAACGTGGCTGAGTATGAGGCCTTATTGGTAGGCCTTGACGTCGCTCAGCGTCTATTTGCACGAAACATTATTGTCAGGACTGATTCCCAGCTTGTGACTAATCAGTTAAAGGGGGAATATGTTGCAAGAAATAAGAAGATGGCAGACTACTTGGAGTTGGCAAAACGAAAGCTACAGAATTTTAATATTGTTGGCATTGAATTGGTCGGCCGTGATCATAACGTACATGCTGATGCATTGGCCACCCTGGCTATTGCGCTGAGCACAAGGTTAAGTAATACGGTATTTCTGGAGACTCTGACAAGGCCGAGCATTGGAAACGGTGAAACAATTGGGTACATCACTGCAAGCCCTTCTTGGATGGACCCAATTATCAGCTACTTGAAGGATGGAACCCTCCCCGAGGACAAAGTTGAAGCAAAGAAGTTAAAGATTAAGGCAACAAGGTTCTGGCTTTCTCCCGACCTCAAATTATACAAAAGATCTTTCACAGGCTTCTATCTCCTCTGTGTTCATTCTGATAAGGTACAAGATTTCCTTTTTGAATTACACGAAGGGGTCTGTGGGGCACAAACCGGGGGCAGATCTCTTGCACATAGGGCCATCACTCAAGGTTATTAGTGGCCCAAGATGGGCAAAGACGCTCACATCTATGTGAAGAAGTACCAGAAATGTCAGAAATTCTCCCTAATTCCACATCAGCCTGCTAAAGAACTTAACCCGCTGACTAGCCCCTGGCCGTTTGCACAATGGGGGTTAGATATTGTGGGACCATTACCAACGACTTCTGGGAATCGCAAGTTTCTTGTGGTCGGCACTGATTATTTTACGAAGTGGATTGAAGTCGAGCTGTTAGCACATATTAAAGATGTGGATACCATAAGGTTTGTCTGGAAAAATATCATCACTAGATATGGTATCCCCCGAGCTTTGATTTCAGATAACGGCAGTTAGTTCGATAATGCTCCATTTAGAGACTACTGCCCGGGGTATGGGATTAAGAATATTTATTCAACTCTGGCGTACCCTCAGAGTATTGGCCAGGCTGAAGCATCAAACAAAGTAGTCCTCAGCGGAATAAAGAAAAGGCTTGAAGCTATCAAGGGGAGATGGGTGGATGAGCTATCGTTTGTTCTATGGGCATACAGGACTACCCCGAGGAGATCAACTAGAGAGACACCTTTTTCACTTGCATATGGAATGAAGGCAGTTATTCCCTTGAAAGTTGGAATGCCGACCATCCGTTCGTCTGCTTTTGATCAAGGTAAAAATGATAGAGCCATGGGCGTAAGTCTAGACCTGCTAGAAGAGAAGAGAGATGCTGTATCAGTAAAGCTAGCTGTCTATCAACAGGAAACAAGAAGGAGGTTTAACAAGAGAGTTTATCAGAGAGACTTCAAAGTAGGTGACTTTGTCATCAGAAAGCTTATGGGAGGCAGAAAGGATCCGACGGAAGGAAAGCTCGGAGCTAATTGGGAGGGACCCTACAGGGTTACAAAGGTGCTCGACAATGGTGCATATCGGCTGGAGGATTCAAATGGAAAACCTGTCAAGAGACCATGGAATGCCGTCTATTTGAGGTTATTCTATAGTTGATGATACACAATTATTTTGTACATATCAGAATTAGATCAATTGGCTGTAAAGATTTGTTATTGCTTGAAGATTAATGTACTGAAAAAGAGTGCCACATTGGTCTACCCAGTGTTGGTTTGAAAAGATTGCCACATTGGTCTACCCAGTGTTGGTTCGAAAAGATTACCACGTTGGTTTACTCAATGTTGGTTCGAAAAAGATTACCACATTGATTTATTCAATGTTGGTTCAAAAAGGGTTGCCATGCTGGTTCTTCCAGTGTTATTTCAAAAAGGTTTCCAGCCAGAAAAATAGCTTTACTTTCTCTAAACATTTGTGTTTTTCCTAGTCTCCGCCGACCAGGATATATTAAGATCGGCTTGGTTGGTTCTTAAAGTCATGAAGATTACATTAAAAGATAGTAAGAGTTATCCCATCAATTATTTAAAAAGTGGTCCATTTGGATAGAATGAAAGATAATGTATAAAAAAGAACTACTATGCCCGGCATAATAAAAGAAATACAAAGACTCAAAAGTAACATAAAAGGCCAGAGTTTTATATATCAAAAGTTTTACAAAATATTGCTCTATGGATTTTACACAGTCAGATACAGGCCTCCACATCAAACCATCACTTACAAAAGTTACAACTCTTAGAAGGGATTATCGCCGAGGAGGATGTTCATCCTCGGCAATAACTTTGTTCGCTATTCTCTCTATTAAACGATCCTTAACTTGAAAGATAACTTCTTCAACAAGAGCTTCTAACTTTTGTTCTTCTATTACTAAGAACGTGTCTTTATGAAACTCCATTAGTTGCTCCACAGTTGGCAAGAAAGGATCGCTGAAAAAGAAGTAAATATAACTCAAATAAGCAGAACAACATATCACACAAACGCGATTAAAAAGAAATAAGAGGATAAAAAGTTAATCTATTAAGATTTAAACGTTTAGATACAACCAGAGAGAAAAATTAAAATAAACAAGAAAACAGAACACGAAAAAGAAGCACAAGGCCTCACTTCTTAGTGCCTGGATCTGAGGCCAGAGTTAGCTCCCTCGATGCTGTCATCATCTTCCTCAAAGTCATCTAATCCACATTTGAATAAACAACTTGAGATTGAGTAGCAGCCACTTCAAGAGCCATGACCTCTTGATCTTCAAGTCTGGGTAGCTCGGCAACTTGAACGATTTCTTCTTATTTGTCCCCTTGCTCATTTTCCCCTAAGCCCGAGCTCTCTTGAGGTCTGTTGAAGCTGAACTGAGGGATGACACATTCTGGATTGGGGAATGGAACTTCCTGGTAGGTCAGGGAGGAGGAGTCAACATCTATCTTTTTCATTGCAGCCTCCTAACCGTCAAGAAAGTACTCATTCTGTGCATCATCCATCTAGCTCACAAAGTGTTGAAGTTGTTCTTCAAGATCCTTTACTGCCCTGACCTTGGCGTCATTCAAGGCTTGGTCTTTATACTTCAGAGCACGTTTTTACTTGGCGGTTTCGTCATTTAGATTTGAAACCTCCAGCTTATACTTTGCAGCCTCCGCTTCAAGTCTTTTTTGATCGGCCTCGGCCGTCTTCAGTTTTACCTCGTAATCAGACACCAAGAGCATCTTTTGTAAGAGCTCTTCATCTTTGTCGTCAAGTCTTTTCTCGCTCGCATCAGCCCTTGATGTCTTTGAAGCTAGCTTTGTCTCAAGGCATTTCTTCTCTTTTTCTATGGCACTCAACTTCTCTTTCATAATTTTGAGCTCACTGTCTTCACGCCTAGCTTTGGCATAAAGGTCCCGAGCTCGGGCCATTACCTCGGTAGAGCAAAGGACTGACTAAAAGACAATAAAAGAAATAAGTTAAATAAGACAGAGTTGGTAGCCTTATGTAATAGAAACATGCTCGGCAAAAGTACTTACAGAAATCAAGTTCTTCATCATCAAACTATCCAAATCCTCGAACCTCTTCTTCCTCATGTCTTGGCAAACACGAGGGGGAAGGATCACCTTTAGAAATTCGTCCGGATGGGCCAAAGCAGAGTCTTGGATCGTGAATGGCCGGCCATCTGGAGTCTCCAAATTCTTGATTTGGATTTGGGGGAGAACGATTGAGGTATCTGACCTACCCCGTTGTGATGAGCTGGAAGGAAGGGATCCTGAGTCTATTTGGAAGAGGGATGATTCCAGAGCAGCTTCATGGGATGATCAGGGCGCTAACGAAATGGGAACTCCTCCTTGCTCCAATCTTTGTTTGTTCCTTAGTGGAAGATCCCTCTGCTCGGCATCAACGTCAGTCTCCTTTGGTTCAATCTCTACTATTTTGATTGCCAGAGCCTTATTCTTTTGACCCAAAGGAACCTCTTAACCTTTTTTTAGCTCCTCGGCCTTCTTCTTCGTTGCCTCGGCTTTTCTCTTCTTCGCCTTCTCCTCAGCCAGCTTCTTGATGTCTATTTTTGGGGCCATTTCTCCTTTAATGTCTTTGTGCTCGGCGACGGTAAGGATGGTTGTTTGAGGAGCCGAGGGATACACAACCTTTGTTTGTTCAACAGGCAGTGCTATGAGATGGGCCGGGTTCCAAATAGGATGGTGCGTCTGATAGTAATCCCACTTGTCTGCCTCACTCCAACTGTGCCACTTGTGAAGGAGATCACTAGCAGCTGCGGCTGATATGATCGGCGGAGGAGCAACAAATAACTTGTACCTCGGTACAAAGTCAAACAGAATTGGAGTTGACCTTGCGAACGGAAATGTGTCTAGGCCACCGAGGAAGTCAAGCACTTTCTCTATGTGTGGGAGGTTAGCGAAGTTCCTGTTTGCCCAAAACTTCTTGGTATGATTCTTTGCACAGAAATTGAAAAAGCCAAAAGGCTAAGGATAAACAAAAACAAGAACAAAAGACCAGCATAAAATAAATTGGTAAGACTCAAAGACCTGGGCCAAACGAGCTAGCAGTGATGGGAGGAAAGGGATCTTCTTCAGGACCGTGCATCTAGTGTCCTGTAACAACACAGAGGTCGTCTTTGAGCCCCTTAATGTTGTCCGGAAGCATATGTACTAAGGCTTTATTAGGTCGGGACTTTAAATACCACTTATTTTCGTCCTTCTTGACCTTTTGAACGTTATAATAGTATAACAGATCCCACTCAAAAATGTGAAACCCATACCTACGATTGATTTCTTTTACTCCATTCACTATCCTATAAAAGTTGTGGGTAACACTCTTAGGGGAAAGGCTGGTTTTATCGAAAATAAGGTGAAGGAACCTGGATACTAGAAACCTAAGTCCCTTTTTCATTATGGCAACGAGAGGGAAGACGCCTACTTTATGTTCGATTTCTTTGGCAAACCTAGTACCTACATTGCTAGGGATGTTAAATCGCTTCTTAAAACTCTCAAACCTCTCACTCCTTATCTCTTAAGCAAGCTTGCCCATCTCTGTAGAACTAACGGGAGAACAAAAGATTGAAGCAGGAAAAAAAGAAAAAACTCACCTAGCAAAAGATTGAGGAGAGAACACGAGAGAGTACTGCACGAGACGAAGATCGAGATCATGATGTGAACAAAGACTTAGATATGCTTCTTACTGTCAGAGTTCGAGAAAGAAGGGAAAAAGTGTGTATCTACAGAAAATTCGAATTTGCAGGAAGCAGAAGGACGTTGAAGTGCCAAAATTCGCATTTATTATCCATAATGCGAAAAGACACGGGCGTGGCAGTTGTGGCCGGCTTTAGGGTTTCGAAGAACGTGCAAATTACTTGCACGTGCCGCGAAGAAGAGAGTTAAAGCCACGATCCCAATCAGAGGGTTACACTTCAAACGTGGAAGGAAATGAAAAGATTTATCACTGACGGCGAGATTTGAACTCTCGTATTTATTACTCTGCTCAGGCAAAATTTACCTGAATAGAATGGGGGCATGTTATTGTATCAAAAAATAACAATGACACGTGTCGATTATCTGTTGAGCAGGAAAAGTGTTCGACGCAACTCACCCTGACCACATTATGTAGACCCCAATAAATGAAGTAAACAGGACATGATTAGTCCGGTTGATTCTTGACTTACTCACTCAAATATGACTTAACGATTTCGTTTGATACACTCATCATCATTAGGTTTGTGAGTTGATGTGACAATCAGGTTTACCTAAAGTCTAAGTATTCAACTAAAACCATCTTGAGTTATATCCGCATTAAATGCTATGTGATGAGCATTTAATGCCAGACGTTTTATCACACAAGTGGAACTGCTAAAAGAAGAAATGAAGGACTTCCTCGAAAAAGGGATACTAATATTATATTCACACTTACCTTGCTATAGATAAAATACTTAACCACAAATTCAGGTACGCTTTTCTCTTGTCCACAAACCTTTCATTACAATTCTCTGTGCATTACTAAGACAGCCAACTGACTTTATCATCGGAGGAGTTTTGATCAGGGACCATCCTTAGCCATTCCTTCTAATTCCTTGTTACTTGCAGGCTCAATTCTTTTTATCACATGGAAGGGGAGAGCATTTTCGGTGACGTTTTCTATTACCGAACAAGAACTAATAAGAGGTATGAACACCGATGGAGAGAGAGAGAGAGAGAGATATTAGGCCACTTAAATGTTTACTCCAACCAACAATGATTATTGTAGATATTTATTGGTTAAAAAATGAGAGAGATTTCTTTTACTTTTTATACAAAATGTGACAGTTTTGTGTGGTTTATGAATTAGTGCAATTGTGAATACGTTGTTCAGATACAGTATTTGAAGACTTCTTTGAATATCAAATTATACACAGTGAAGTACGGTAGATAAAGGTTGTTAATTTTGATAAGTGAACTAAGATCAAACATAAATAAAAATAGAATTCATCAAGTTTATTATTTAAAATGAACACAATTTATTAATCTCCAATTACGTGCTTGAGATCAAACAAAAATTAAAGTACAATAAATAGAGTTCATTAATCTCTAAGAATACAAACCAATCAACACATGGCTTGAGATCAAACAAAAGTTGAAGTAGAATAAATAAAATTCATTAATATCTAAAAATATAAGCTAATCGAGTGATAATATTTCCAAGTAATCGAACCCAGAAAAAAACAATAATAACAAAGTAAAACTAACTCTATGAAGAAAAAAAGATTAAAAAAAAAAGTGTTGGGTATCGTTTGTGGCTTTTTCTGAAGCTATCGAATTCCTTTTATGGGTATATCCATGTAACTCATTTCACTTCACCATTTCCTTTTTTTAAGCACCAAATCATTGCTCAAGGACTCCTGTATATTTAATTTTAAAATGCTTAACTGTGCAATTGCCACTTTCTTTTATTCTCTTATGTTGTTGACTTGACTGGAAACTGTCAATTTTTTTTTTTAGTATAAACAACACCCTAACTAAAATTTCTTCAAAGGAAAAGAGTAGGAGATTGGACAAATTCCAGCCAAAGCAACGGCCTCCCCGTAGCACAGTTGCCTATTTAAAAGAGAAATGACTTTAAAGTCTGACCTAGCCTCCCAAAAGATTTATGATTTTCCCTTTGGTTCGTTTGGATCCTTGCAAGGATTTGAAATTTTAACTTGCCATTCCTCGAGTTAAAAAATCGAGACTTCATACCCTAAAAGCAATAATTCTTTAAGGTTGCTTTTCTTTTGTGTGCTCGTCAAATATAGCTCAACTGAAAAAACTCTTAATCTCAAATTAATTAAAATTAATTAAATAAATTACTGCTTTTGGTTCATTTGAATTTATATTCATAAAAAAGTGACATATTTTCTATAGGGCGTTAATATTAAACATGTAGCCGTCCTTAATTTGAGTTTAGAAATGACATACTAAAATAAGAACTAAATTTGCGAAGACAAAATTTTTGGCATCAAATCTAATGGAATATTGAAAGAAGTGAATTTTCAATCACTAGCTTCAGGCTTACTTTGAAAAATGAAAAAGTTAAAAGTTTTTATTGCAACCATCTATTAAAAATGTAATTTTTTTTGTGTCTAAAAAGGAAAAAAAAATTAACTTTTTAATTTTTTATTAATTTGACATTTTTGCTCTTAAATGTTTAAAAGAAAGTTAAAATGTAAAAAAATAAATATGATCAATTTAGAAAAAGCCAAAAAGATAATAGCTGATAGATTAAGAATTCCCAAAGGAATTCTGAAAGCGAACTTGTAAGATGCGTGCAATATTTTCTTTTCCATTTTCTGCACTTAAGGTGTTAGGTTTACCAAAAAAGATAGTAAAAATAAAATAAAATAAACTTTTACTAATGTTTTTTTCAATTTTTTCATAATCAAATTCCGTTACTTGTCACTTTTTCACCAACATTTTGCAAAATTTGGCAATTCAAACACCACCGTTGTTAGAGCGGTTTTAATGACGCGGATGCCTACTCCAGCTCACTTTCCTTCAAATTTCACAAAATATAGCTGCAATTTCGCAGCGCGGATGATCTTATACGCAACCGAATATTCAACACTACCACTACGACAGGAATATGATGAAGGATCTCATAACACACAAAGACAATTCTGAATGCAACTATAATTGATTTCAAATGATATTGAAAACTGATGCATACCATTTCCATCAAAAAGTTACTTTCAACTGCTACAATAATATTCTTCCAATCCCAATTTTCCACTTTTAGGTTTCAAAAGCAACAGCATGATCGATGGGAATAAGAGGAATTTCCGACCAGCTCACCAACAAGAACTAAGGGAAGGAGAATCCGAATAGCATCTTTCTGCCGTTATTACTTTTCCAACAATTTTAGTATTTGCTTTTGTTTCAACCCATCTGAGGTTTCTGTCTATTTTTCAATCTCCAGGACTTATTAGAATCCAACATATTGGGTGTATTGCGAGTAAGCTTCTGCAGTTGACTGCATCCCAATTGGGGCCCGCGTAACATGATCTGGAAGATCAAATGAATCTACTAGTTCCCTTGCTATATTTCTTACTTGGAAACTGAGGTACTCTGTCAACTTGTGAATCGCCTGCAAAATGGAAAGCGCGTTGCATTTCAACCCAAAAAACAAATCCAGCTATGTTAGGAAAGACTCAACCCAAAAAATTTTTTGTCCCTTGAATCTTTTTACCTTTAAAGTATTACGATAATCTAAGAAGATATGGTATGGGCACAGATATAAATGTGGTACAAGTACGGATACAAATACACCATTCTTTAAAAAAAAAAAAAAAATGAGAATACGTACACTATAAGACTATAGCTAAAAAATAAAAATTTTGTATATTTTTATTAGTAATATATAAGAATATTAACATCCACAACAAACTAATTTAGTAATTCAATATAAAAAATATAATAAAATATACAATACAAGATTTTATAACTTCAAAAAATTAAATTACTCAAATTTAGGTTCATCTTAAATCATATATTTGAAATAAAATGATAAAACAATAGGAGACGGCATGTTATGTATCCAATAGTGTCTGATACGTGTCCGAGGAGTGTGTGTCTAATACATGTTCCAGGAGTGTGTCTGTGCTCCATAGACAATAATGTTCTCTTGATGATTGATAAATCTATTAAATCACTGCCTTAAGTTGATGTGAAGGTACTAGTTTCAACATGAGTTAAACTGACAGTCATAAGTTGATGTCTTCACAGACAACTGAAGACATCTGCATTTACACATTTGTTTTTCCCATTGTTTGAAACATTCTGACCAGCATAGTCATCAAGTACGAGTCTTTAATACCTTAGCTTTGTTGGGAGCCACATAATCCACAATTCGGTAAGTTCCTATATCATTCCAGATTCGGTCCAAGGCATAAAGATCACAGACAAGTTTTAGAGCAGCTTGAGTACTTGGATCAGAGCAGCTGGAACCAAAAAGCAGACAGAATCAAGCTCAAAATATATCAAGAGAGAGGAGAAGATATTCTGAAGCTGAAAATAGGAACTACCTCTGCACAGCTTCAATAAATTTTGCAAGGATGACAGATTCAATGTGGGATTCTGCCAGTGTCAGAAGATGATTTAAACATCTGTTCCAAGCACCAAAGCTCCCAAGATTCTTTGAGTGCTTCTGAAGTCGCACAGCAACACTTTGAAGCAATCGAGACGTACGATACTGCACCAAGAAAAAAGTGGCATAAATCATCAGTAAAGGCCTAGAAGTTTGTCATTTTCCAAGACACCATTATGCTCACAGAACCCAAATGATACTCACCCGGAAAGCATCCAACTGGAAGTTAGGATCTCGCAAATGGTCTTGACCTTCCCACCGAGCTGTTACAGGGTTCGGCTGGGAAAGGTAAGAGTTCATGGATTCTCTCAAATAGTTCCATGTAACAGCAAGCGTGCCACCTTTGAATTTTTGTGTGTATTGCTTCAAGAGGTCTCCAGCCACCTGCATCACAAGTGAATTTTTCTAATCTAGCTTTCATATGAAATCAAAAAAGGCAACTGCAAATGAATCAATTATAAATTGGGAACTTCAAATATTGTCTCATTACTGAGTTCCAACAAACTTTTACAACCTAGGGTTGGAAAAGGAATTGGTAACCAGATATAATCCACCCAACTGACAGGTCCTAAAGAAGGAATGAGGTCACACTGGAAATTTCATGCTCAGCCTCAAAATAAGGCATCAACAGATTTATACTTTTAACACTGTATTGATCTTTCTTAAATGCCAACTCGGATGACTCAGCATTTCATACAGAGGTTATTACATCAGCAATAGTGTCCTCACCCATGATGGACTAAAATTGTTGGTGCCTCCAAATTTTGATATAATTAATATGAACTTCCAAGGAGTGTTAAAACAATTGGTCTTGGGGAAGGGTTTTGCACTAGTAAAAAATCCCACTTGGTAGCCATTTGTAACCAACCGTGCTTATATTCACAAACCCAACAATGGGACCATGAATTCATCTGTTGGCAAGCTTTATTTCATTGAGCAAATAAGGTTTCTAAATTCAAGATATTTTAATAAGATAAAATAATGTATGAGATTCATTTGCAACCTGTTGTAGAAGCACGGTGTTGTCCCCTTCAAATGTCTGAAATATGTCATGATCATTCCTTAGACTACCAAATCGATTGACAGCAGCATAGCCATGGCCTCCACAGGATTCCCTGCAGATGCTCAACGATTTTGCTGTATAAGAAGTTACATAAGCCTTCAGGCCAGCAGAGAGTGCATGGACATCCCCCACCACTTGTTCATCATGAGACTTCTTCATTTCAGAATATTTCTCCACCAAATGAAGTGCAGTGAAATGAAATGCGTAAGTTGAAGCCAGCATAGGCATAAGTTTATGCTGGTGAGACTGATAATCAAGAATACTAATTTCGGGTTGCTTGGGAGGACCAAATTGCTGTCGAAGTAATGAATATCGAATGGCAATTGTGACGGCAATTTTAAGGACACCAACTGAAGAATATGCAAGACCAACCCTACCCCCTACAAGCTCCCCGAGTGTAGCAGCAAAGCGTTTATTAATGGTCGGCAGGCTGCTTGTGTATTTCCCATCTCTGGAGACGTCGCCAAATCGATTAAGGAGGTTGTCACGGGGAATTCTTACTGAACGGAATCTCAAAGCTCCATTGTCTACTCCATTCAATCCAACTTTGTGACCACAATCATGTATTTCAATCCCTGGAAGTGTTTGGTGCGTCTTCAAATCTCTAATTGGAACAATGAAAGCATGAACACCCATATCAGAAACTCCTTTTGTATCATGAGTTGGTAACATCAGCTTGGCAAACACAGTAGCAAACTTGCCATGCACCGCAGCATTGCCAATCCACCATTTGATTGCCCCATCATTGGGGGTGTCAACTATGAACTCATCTGTAAGTGGATCGAATGTGGCAATAGTTTGGAGCCCTTGGACATTTGATCCTTTTAATCACAAGCAATTGAGAGAGATCAGCCTAGATGCAAACCACAGGTGTTTATGAAGAGTGAAAGTATTTTCTAAAAAGCATAACAGAGAACCATTCCCCGTTGCAATATATTGAGTAAATGAAACAAAGTGAAATATATATATATATATTAATGGCGATCATTGGATTTGCCACCTTTTGATATGAAACATATAAAAAAAAGCATGTATCATAATTTTTTATTCTGGATCGCAAAAATATTCTTGTTGATGATGTACATTAATTAGATATATGTATTTATGTAGGAAACATCTAGAATATGGGTAATCTAAACAGACTACTATGTGTAATATAAAAATAGACCCATGCTCATGTATATATGTACTCTCAAGTTGTTCAGTGTAATTAGAGTGTGATTTTCCAGTAAATCCAAGTTGTTTATCATGGTATCAGAGCATCTACTTTGAATCCTGTGTGTGTCAACTATTGTGAACTAGAGAGTCCTTGTTTAACATTGAAGCCGAAGAGGACTCGTAGCCTTTGTCAAGCATTGATCACTTCTTGGTTGCTGGTTCAACAAGTGACAGCTCAGATGTCTTGCCAGAGTCAGGCAACCCTAGTTAACGAACTGTTGTTGTCGGAAGGCTCTGCATGCACAGTCATGCGCCTCTTGTTCATCTACGCCTAAGCTTCACGCCGTGTTTGTAAGTGCGTGACTCACTGGCAAACCGTTGGACTTTCAGTAGTGTATTCGTCCTACTGCAGCGAATCTCCAGGCCTCTTTATTTGCTATTCTTGAACCCTTTTTCTCGTCACCTTCATTTTACAGTCTATCATCTGTTCTGTATACTATTGTTCTCTACTTTCATCTACTATTCTCTACTTCCATCTGCTTCCACGGCTTTAGAAACTTCTGTTGAACAGAAGATAATTAGTAGTTCAGTCCCCATTTTGTATCAATTAATAGCCCGGAAATTGAATGGCACAGATTACATTTAATGGTCCAAGGTAATTAAAATTGCATTAACGTGATATGGCAAATAGAAATATTTGACTGAATCAAGGCCTTCCGAAACCGATCCTAAGTTTAATACTTGGGTTCAAGAGGATGTTCATTTGCTTAGTTTGTTGTCGAATTCCATGGAACCTCCAATAGCTGATATATGTACACATCTTGACACATGTAAAGGCATATGGAAAAATGTTCGTTTATTATTTTCTAGCGATCTCACCTACATCTATGATTTGTCAGTGGTGTTCTTTCAGCTATAGCAGTCCGACAAACCAGTTATTGAATACTTTACTTCCCTTAAACGTGTTCATGAGGAGTTAAATTATCTTCAGCCGTTATCCACAGTTATTAACGAGATGCATAAACAAAGGGAACAAATGGTTGTATTTCGATTTCTTATTAGATCTAGAATTTGAGCCAGTTAAAGCCCAAATACTGAGTGGAGCTTCACTTCCCTTATCTGCAGAAACTTACTCTCGAGTTATGAGAGTTGCCTCCTATGATTTATCCTCTACTATAGATGCTACACGATCTGCCTTCATAAGTCAAACACTCTCAGATAATAAGAACTCTAGTTATCAGAATTCTTACCTATCTAGTGATCATGAAACTCATGAAGGTCGGGGTCGGGGTTGGGGTTGGGGTTGTGGAGGACTTACTAAGATGCCTAAATGTTGTAATTGTGGTCGTGTTGGACATGTAAAGGAAAATTACTAGGATCTTCATGGAAGGCCATCTCATATGGTTCATGCAGCTTCATCTGATGTTCCTGTCTCTACAGAAAAGCCTAGTGCCAGTGAGAATGCTACACTACCACAGTACTATTTTAGGAGATGAATATGCTAAATTCCTTCACTATCAAATGGCCCATCGGGCATCTCTTCCCATAATTTTTTCAGTACATCGAGGTAATTTTACTACTTGTGTGTCTACTCTTCACATACACCTTGAGTTCTTGATTTAAGTGCCTTTGATCGTATGTGGAGTACCGACTACCTTTTCATTAGTATCCAATATTCAGTATCCTTCCATTTCAAATTTTATCATAGTAAATGGTTCATCTAACCCAGTCAAGGGTATTGGCATAGCTTTTACAACTTCTAAGTTACCCTCATCTTCTGTGTTATTTGTTCCATCATTGTCTTTTAATCTTCTGTTTGTCAGCAAACTCACCAAACAATTAAACTGTTCATTAACATCCTTTCTTAATTCTGTGAACATTCAGGATTTGAAGATAAGGAAGAAGATAAGAGAAGAGTATAAAGCTCAATGACTCTATTATCTAGCTATTCCATCTACTCTCTCATTTGTCACCTGCTTTATTGCTGCCTCTTGTACAGACATCCACTGTCGTCTTAGTTATCTATCTTTTGATAGATTAAAATATATGATCCCTGGTTTGACTTAACTTCAATCTTTAAATTATGAGTCTTGTCAGTTAGAAAAGTATCACCGTGTTTCCTTTAATCCTCAGAGTCAATAATAAAGTATTAAGTCTTCTTCATTTGGTCCACATGGATGTATGGGGATCAAGTTGTGTTGTTACCAAATTCAGTTTTCAATACTTTATTATTTTCATTGATGACTTTTCAAGACTTACGTGGGTTTACTTAATGAAATATTGTTCTGAATCATTGTCTATCTTTCAAGTTGTGTTGAAATTAAAACACAATTTGATATAACTATCTAGATACTTCATAGCGATAATGCCAAGTAATATTTCTCTAAACCGTTCACTGATTTTATGGCATCTTTTAGCTTGCTACATCAGTTTTCTTGCTTTTGTACTCCATAATAAAATAGCGTTGCAGAGAGAAAAAATTTTACATCTTGTTAAAACAGCCCAATGTTTACTATTCCACATGCATGTTCCTGAGACTTTTTAGGGTGACACTATTCTTACTGCATGTTATTTAATCAATTGAATGCCATCTTCTATTCTACAGGTTTCTTTCCCTTGTTCTGTCTTGCTTTACCAAACACCTCCATTCTCTCTTCCTCTTCGTATCTTTGGGTGTGTTACCCTTGTGCATCAACTTGATAGTAAAACTGACAAGTTAGAACCCCGTGGTCTTAAGTGTGTCTTTTTGGGGTATTCACGGTTGCAAAAGAGGTATTGTACTCACTATCTTTCTCTTTATCGATATTTTGCGAGAGATGATGTCTCGTTCTTTAAAATACGCCATTCTTTTCTGCTACTTGGTCTTTATCTGAGTTGAATGAGAGTCTTCCTTTACCAGTAATTTCCCTTTTTCGTTTCTCTCATCTTGATTTGCAGGTATATACACGACAGCTGGCAGCTATGGAGTCCTCTCATGATGCTTCTGCTGCTCCATCTTCTTCTTAGCCTTCAAATTCTTCCCCTAAACCAAAACTCAGTGATCTTGATTTTCCCGTTGTCCTTTGGAAAGGTGGATATGCTTGCACTTCTTATTCCATTTCTAACTTTGTTTCTTATACAACCCTGTCTTCCTCTTATCATGCTTCTATTACATCTCTCTCTACTGTTTCTATTCTTAATTCTGTATCTAAAGTCTTATCTCATTCTAAATGGCGTGTTGTCATGGAAGAAGAAATGTCTGTTCTCCAAGCCAATGAAACTTAGAATTTGGTATTTCTTCCTCCTAGCAAGTCAGTTGTTGGGTGTCAATAGGTGTATAATGTTAAAGTTCACCCTGATAGCTCTGTTGACCGTTTGAAAGCATGGTTAGTTGCTAAAAGAAACAATCAGATTTATGAGCTTAATCTTTTAGAGATCTCTCCTATAGCTAAAATTGTATCAATTTGTCTTCTCATTTCCTTTGCTACTATGTTTCACTGGTCTCTTCATCAGGTAGATATCAAAAATGCTTTTCTTCATAGTGATCTTGTTGAAGAGGTCTATATGGAGCAACCATCTGGGTCTGTTGCTCAGGGAGAGTCGGCTTAGTCTATAAATTAAAAAAAATCCTTATATGGCCTGAAGCAATCTTCTCGGACATGATTTAGTAAATTTAGTGATGTGGTGATACATTTTGGATTGACACAGTGCGGTGTTAATCATTCGGTATTCTATCGACATTCCTCTCAAGGGAAGCTATGGTTGTTAGTATATGTGAATAATATCGTAATCACAAGGGATGATACACAGGGTATTCATGATTTAAAAAGGTTTCTTCAGATTAAGATCCAAACCAAAGACTTGGCATTGTTAAAGTATTTTCTGCGCATTAAGATTGCAAGATCATACACCAGTATTGCTCTTTCTCAAAGGAAATATGTACTTCATTTATTGTCAAAGACAGGCACGTTGGAAGCCAAACCGATTGACATTCCAATGGATCCCAGTGTTAAACTCCTTGCAAATAAGGGAAAGTTATTAGATGATCCAAGTCAATACTGCAGACTAGTAGGGAAACTCAATCATCTGACGATTAGAGGGGCAGATATCGCTTTTGCTATGAGTATAATTAGCCAATTTCTTGATGTACCTCGCTCTAGTCATTTGGATGCGATTATTTGTGCTTTGAGGTAGCTAAAAGGTGCACCAAGACATGATTTATTATATCGAGATAATGGCCATACTCTTGTTCAAGGATTTACAGATGTAGATTAGGCCAAATCCCCATTAGATAGACGATCAACCACTGGATATTATATCTTTGTAGGAGAAAATCTAGTATCCTGAAAAAGTAAAAAGCAAATTGTAGTGGTAAGATTAAGTGCAGAGTCAGAATATAGAACTATGGCACATACACCTTGTGAATTAATTTGGATACATCATACGTTGAATGAGTTTAAAGTTTCTGTATTATAGCATATGGAGTTGTTTTGTGATAATCAAGCTGCTATCCACATAACCTTTAATCTAGTGTTTCATGAGCGCACCAAGCACATTGAAGTTGATTGTCACTTTGTTAGAGAAAAGATTTTACAAAATCTCATCAAGACTAGTTATGTAAAGTCTGAAGATCAATTAGCTGGCTTATTCACTAAAGCTTTGGAAGGTGTTTTTTTTGAAAAAGATAAATAAGATATTATTGCGAAGTAGAAATATTCATTAGCATCGAAAAGATGCTAACAAACATGAGTATGGTACACTTAACCCCTTCCTAACATCAT
>JAVXUM010000023.1:19999401-20019477 GCA_035590655.1 Pouteria glomerata
AAATTGGAATTTAAATTAAAAGAGGTGGTTATTTAGGTATTAGGGACCATTTAGGTATTAAGTGTAATGAAATAGGGTGTTATTTTGTTTTAGGGATGAAAGAGTAATTTGAATTCAAGTGTAAAAGGGGAGTAGATTGTCATTAAGTGAAAATGAAGCAATTGGTGGGGAAATGACCAACCATGTGATAATATAGTGTCTAATTTTGACCAAATGGAGATGTTTTAAGTTTGACCAAGCCATGTACTTATGGAGGAAGATTTCTTGACCGGTCATGAAGCAAAAGAGGAGAGTTGGTTCGGGTGGGGAGGTGTTGGCCGAACAAGACATCTTCATGTAATTTCCTTATTGTTTTCCTTAAGTTGTCATTTAGTGGAAATATAGTCAAAGGATGATAAAGTAGTGGGACCCATGAATTAAATGGGGAGCTTAGGTGTATATGCTTAGGTTTATGGAAGAATTAAACGTAAAGGCTATGTGGAAGCCATGTAATGGAGCATGTGACCAAATAGGAAGAAGGTTGGAGAACTTGGTCGAGAGTTCCAAGGGAAGTCGATTGGGGAGTAAGGCCATTCAGCCATAAGGGGAAGAAAAGAATAAAAGAAAAAGAAAAAGAAAAACCTTGGACCAAATGAAGAAAATAAAGGGGAAGAAAGCTAGCATTCGACCAAGCAAGGGGAAGAAGAGAAAAATGAAAAAGAAAAGAAAAAAAAAAAAAAAAAAAGAGGAAGAGGAAAAAAAATCCAAAGGAAAATTTAGAAAAATTTGATCTTGGTAAGTTCTATTATTTTTTAAATAATTGAGAAATAAAGAGGATAAGAAAATTAAAAAGAAAAACCTTACTAGGATTTTAAATGTGTAATATGTTTTCTTTGTAGTTTGGAACCTAAAGGAATGAGGAATTGAAAGCGAAGAAATTAAGGAGGTTGGAAGTGAGGATCTAAGGGCCTCAAGTTCTTCATTTCATCAATTTCTTGCTTGAACTGAGGTAGGGATTTATAGCTTTCAATAGTATATATTTATGTATATAAATATTTAAAGATGATAGGAAGAAACTAAATTGAATACTTGATTGCCGTATGGAAGTATGAAATGTTGGAAAGTAGAGAAATTTAAATTGTATGTGTATATGTTAGATAAATTGAAATTAGTATTATGTTAGAATTTACGTAGTGAAGCTCCAATCCATTATATATATATGTGTGTTGTATGAGTATAAAAAAAAGTATCAAACCTATAGCAATTGTTGAGTTAGGAAAACTTTTGTGAAATTAGTGTTGGTGTGAATTTAGAGTGGTTAGAAACATAACTTGGATGATGGCTTTAAATTACAGAATTTTGAAACTCTAAAACCAGAATTTTTGTGACATAAAACGCTAAGTTTCAAGTTAAATTGATTCCCTAATGTGTGTTAAAAATTTAGGATGAAAACCTATCGTTTGGTGACCTAAATCCCTAGAAATTTTACTAATTTTTGTACCATGTTCAAGTGCTGAAAATTTTAGGTTTTTACCACTTGTTAAGGCCTTAATTTACACTTAGAAACTTTGTTTAAAAGGTTAGAAAAGATACTTAATTGATGTGCACAAAATTGTTCTTCTTTTAGGCTTTTAAAGTTGACAAAATGGTGAGCAAATGAGTTAAAAATTTCTGCACATTATGATTGCTTAAAACAGAATTCTTTCCATGGTTAAATTGATTTAATGAAGTTGAAGATTGGGTAGATGCATTGGTGTTGTGTTACATGCTTGTCTAGTAAGGTTACATAGCAAATTGGAAGGTAATATATTAGTAAGTTCATAAATTCACAATTTACTTACTTTTGGCATAAATATGGAAATTTACCTAAATTAAATTGCAAGACCATAACCTTAACTAGTAAAATATAAATTACCTTGGATAAGTTTATATATGTACAAGTGTGCTAGTAATTACATATATGCATAGTTTACTCCTTTATGATATGGATATGGTGATTTACTTAAATTAAATTACAAAAAAAAGAAAAAAAAAACCTAATCTTGAATATTCTAGCATAAGTCGCTTTGAAATTAATTTACATGTATATGATTGTGTTGATATTAATGTATGGGAATGTTATGGGAAGGAAATGAATACTAGAGACTTTATTTGAATTAGTCTATACATGTGTAGTTGTGCTATTGATATGTGATGATGTTATGAGAATCGAATAGATACTAATAAGCCTATGTTAAATGAAAAACTTGATATTATGTGATTGCGAACATTACAATGTGTTATAGATGGTTATAGTAAAGTATGAAAACTTGAAAGAGTCATGTGCATGTGAAATGATTGACAAATGGATTGATGAATGATTGTGTTGTTTATTAGAATGGCTAACGAAGTGATGGATAAATGATTGTGTTGTTTGTGGTGTCGGGAATGTGACGGGATACAGAAATAAGAAGGGACGTGAGAATTTCCTCGGGTTGAAAGTCTCAGAACCTGCGCAGGGTATGATTTTCATGCCAGTAGGTTCGTAGCCTACAACATGAGGATTTGAGCTAGATGTTTGGGTTATTCATGACCCTGGACGAGGTCCTAAACTATGAGGATTGTGTTATAAACCCATCCTCGAAGTTTGGTTGTTTGGTAGTGTGATTGAACATTTCAGTTGGTTGGTTTGCTCAAGAAATTTGTGTGGGAAAGATATTCTTGATGATGTGTAATGTGGAAATGTTATTTATTTTGTGTGTAATTAGCATTGAGCATTGGATTAAAGTTTGATATTTGTTGTCATCGCTGAATACTAATGTATATAATATTTATGATTACAAAATGTGATTTTATAGTAAACTCTAACATTAAAAATAGATGTTGTGGAATAAAGTTTAATAGAATAAAGTCTAGTGGTTAACGTAACAAATGCTTAAGTACACTCTAAAATGTTTATGTTATTAATAGATAAATTAGGGGAGATTATGATTATAGCTTCATTTCACATATATATATATACTATTGTAAGCTACGTGGACACACGCCGTCTGTGCTTACGTCTCTACAGATTTTGTTGCAGGGGATGGACGGGATGGTTAGAAGAACATTGGGAAAAGTAAAAGAGTCTGCCTATGTTGTTTTGAGATCCTATTTTGTTCGTTTATGAGATGTATTTATATTTTGGGAGTTGTACAGATGTTGTACTAAACCTATCTTTTGTAATAAATAGTTATTTCTTGTTATGTAGTAAACACATTAAGGTTTTGGCTATGGAAATATAGTAAGAATAATGGTGTTACGGGTATTTTATTTACATTGTGGGTTTACCAGGTGGACGTTGCGCAGCTCTAACACTCACTCCTCAGGTTTATGGATCCGAGGCGTGACACATTCCTACTGATTTATGTTAGAAATTTTTTATTTTTGTACGACAACGTCAAAACCGTTAGAACGGTTGTCCAAATCCATTCTAACGGATTCAAAAAAATTAGTATAAAATAGCGACAATGGTACTCGTTTGAAAGGTTTCAAATCGAAAAATATGATTATCAAAAAAAATTTACGCCCTCAGTCAACCTCCTTCCAAATTTTCTATTTTTAGTGAAATATTGAAATTTTTTAAATATAGTAAAAAGTGAGAATGTATAATAGAAAGTTTTAGTGATTTATAGAGGTTGTTAGAGATTTATTTTATTTTATTTTATTTGTTCACACTCCAAACGGTGCAAATATTTCTAAGAGAGTAATTATTGAGAAACACATATAAAGAAAAAAAAGAAAAGGAAAAGAAATATATTAGAACTATTTAAAGAGCACATTAAAATTAAAGAAGTATTCTCTTGAACCTTTGTAGAGATCACAACACCTTTTCTAATAAATGATTGATAATGAACCCTTTTCTTACAAGTGCAAGGAGAACCTAACCATACAAAGTATGTGGTGTAATGGTCTTCCCTCTTTAATTGAACAACTTGAAGAGAATGAATTTAAATAATAAGCATATGAAATAAAACTTAAGCATATCCCTGATAGAAGTGACCTAAACTAAGCATTTAGTATCTTATTCATACCTCCAAAGGTTCCACACTTGACTTGCAAGCATCTTTTAATGATACATTTGGATCTTGACTTTACAAAGGGAAAAAATGTAGGAAAGTAAAAAACAAAATAAAATACACATTAAATTAATTGCTTTGGTTTGGTTGGATTAGAAAGAAGAAAATAAAGTGAATTAATATTTGTTAAAAGATTTAATTTTTATTTAATCATAGAAAAAATATATATATATATATGTATATATCATTTCCCTGACATTTTATTTTCTCTCAAAGCTTCTTCCTAACATGAAATCAACCTTCTAGTTTTTTCATTTATAAGAAGATAAAGAGCATTGACCATGCTAGAGAACCCAACAATGACCAAATAATTGTTCTTTTAATGTCTGAAACTTGTCCCTCTTTATTTCATTCAAATTGCATACCCAAATGTTTGGGTTACATGGCTTTATATACTAATCTACCTACTACAATTTCAGACTTGATTTACTTTTCCTTTTAAACAAAATGCTTGATTTGTGGGCTACATTATTTCAGATAATTATTCTTGGTGAGGATTGATTTGTAGGTGCAGCAATTTTTCTCTAGTCTTCAGCTTCATCACTTTCTTGTGCTTGATTTATTGCCTTGTTGGAAGCCACAATCTTTGGGTCAATAACTGTATTTTCCTTCCTCAATGTTTACAGATATTTTAGGTTAGGTTTCCTTATGCATTTGGTTTTAACATTTACCTCATTTTATGGAAGAACCTTGCCTTCAAGGTTTAAGGAGGGAAACCATTGACGGATGGTATCTGTCTTCCGATGTTACATCCTCTAGAGCCAAAAATTTCCACTAAACCAGGGCTTCCATGATATAGCTTGAACCATGCTTGGTCCAGTGATATTCTAGAATTTGCAGAGGCTCAAGGTATGGAACATTATCTTTAGTAAAAGGAAAAAATGATTGATTGTGAACTGGTAGATCTCGAATTCTCCTTTTGAGAAAAGAAATATGAAATACATTGAGAGTACGACTGCCCACAGGAAGATCAAGTTTATATGCTACAGGCCCAACCTATTGTATAACTTGAAATGGCCTGAAATACTTGGAGGCTAATTTTTAGATAGAAAATGGTGCTTTGGCGATTAGGTTGAAGTTTCAAATAAATCTAATCCCATAAAGTGATTCATTATCACACTTTCATCGATCTGCATATTATTTTATGTGGCAATTAGCTTGCTGCAAGTGAGTCTTAAGCATGCACAAAAATGTGTAACATTCCACAAGCTCATGATCTATTATACTCAACAGGGAGGTTCCTTTGAGGTAATTAATTAAATAAGGTAGTGATCTACCGTAAAGAGCCTCAAAGGGCGTAGTATCGATGGATTGATGAAAAGTGGTATTATACCAATATTCTACCCACCAAATTAGTCCCTTCCATTGCTTTGGTTATGAACTGTTGAAACAACATAAGTACTATTCAAGGTAGCGATCAAGCACTTCATTTTGGACGTCAAATTATGGGTGGTGCTTGTTCGTCCAATTGTTAATTTATATTGGCTCGACCCCAAGTGCAAGGTGTCTTGTTGAAGCACAATAACCGGTAAGAACCGGATCGTGTCCACAGAGAGCTGTAAGCAAAAACAATGAACCAAACTAATTTGGAAAGGTTTGGGTATAATTGATCTCACAATGAATAGTGGGAACTGATTTGGTTTTGAAATTGGTGTGTTGTTTGAAAACTTTTTAGTTAAACAAATTGATGAAAATCTTGGATTCAAAATAAGTCTATGGTGAATTATATACGATTTATAGAATTTATCCACTTAATCTATCTCCGAAGAAATAGATTAAAAGATAATTCCATGAAAACTATATTGAAACAAATCAAATTTGAATTAACTGAAAATTAAGTACAAATCATGGTAGAGAACTTTAATCAAACACCTTGAGTGCATGATCTATAGAATATATTTATGAAATCTGAAATTAGTATTCATCATACTAATCTCCATGAGAAAATATGATAAATCTAACCATCATTCCATATACAATGTCCATAAATCATACAAACCAAACATCAAATTAATATCTCAATTCCCGTATCAAAATTAATTCAATTCAAACATGGATTTTTCATATAAATCATGGAATCCAAAATTAAACTCTTGCTATAAAATTTATATATAATTCATCCGTAGAACTTGCATTAAATCCAAGAGGAAAAAAAAAAACTACTCACGCATGATGAAAGAAAATCTCCATGAAGAAATAAGAATTCTGTTCATATTCTGGAAAAATTGAAACAAAACTTCAATGAAATTAAAGCTAGATCTACGTTCTCTCCCTAAATTCTCTCTCTCTACAATTGAAACTTTCGAACGGAAATGTATGTATCTAAAAACTTCTTCCCAAATGACCTTTTAGCTGTTTATATACAATACAAAACATAAGTACAAAATTACCCCTTCTCATTAGACTGAATCACGAAATATAGCAAAAGTATAATGGTTCGAATGAATGTTCAAACAAGCCTATGGTTCGAACCAACATTCGAACTGATTCTTAGGACTTAGTCATTTTTCCCCTCTTTAACCTTGCACATTGTTCTGTTGATTGAACTAGTGTTCGAACAAGACATGGTTCGAATAAGCGTTCAAACTTTCTTCAAACACTTAGAATTTTTCTTGTCTTGAACCTCTACATCAGCCTCTGTTGTTCGATCCAACGTTCGAACAAATGTCAATTCGAACCAACGTTCGAACCAATCTCTGGAGTTAGAATTTTCATGGCATCTGAACGTTGTTGCTCTTCTGTTGATCTAACATAGGTTTGAACCATATATGGTTCGAACAAAGCTTCGAACCAAATTCTCCATACTTAGCTAATTCCTGCTAAAATTCAATTGCTAGGCCTTCTGTTGTTAGAACCCACATTTGAACAACTGGTGGTTCGAACCAATGTTTGAACCATTTTTCTGATTTCCTGCTTGAAGCCCAATTTTCTGCTATCTTTATTCCCAAGCATCTGTAATTCATGAAAATTCCACATTAATAGATTACATGCAATTTTTCTTTCTTTTTAACATGTAAATTCACCTATCAATCCTCAATTTAACTTTTATAATTGTACTTTTCATAGTACAATCAAGCCACTTGATGCGGGTAGGCTGTCTAACGTTACCTCTGCAGTTCTTCCTACTAGGCCAGACCTGCCACCTTCATTATAAAGGCTTATCTTCATCTTAGATCCCATACAGACTCGATCCCACTCAGGTATCCCAAATATGCATTTACTACCTTGGCTACTATAGCTGCCGAACCCAAATCCATTATAATAGCTCTTAAACATCTTGGATGGACATTAGCTATGGAAGAGAAACTTCAGGCATTGGACGTCAATTGCACTTGGGAGCTTGTACCTCATCAACCATACATGAATGTTGTTGGCGCAAGTGTGTTTTCTGAGTTAAGTTAAAGGCTGATGGCTTTCTTGATCAACTCAAAGCTCATTTGGTTGCAAAGAGTTTTCAACAAGAGGAAGGTAAGGATTATGTTGAGACCTTCAGTCTAGCTGTTAAGTCCACCATTCTTTATATTGTTTTGACTTTTACTGTTGTGAAGGGTTGGTCTATTCATCACAATACAAGTATGCTCTTGACCTTCGCACAAAGGCTTTGATGCATCAGAGTAAGCCTATTGCCACACCTCTTCCATCAAAGTTTCCTGATTGAGGGAATGAAGAGCCATATCCAAATCGTTCCTCCTATCAAAGTCTAGTTGGTGGTCTTCAATATCTTACTCTCAGATGATCCGATCTCTGTTGCTGTAAATCTCGTAAGCCAGCATATGTCTCCATCGTCGATGGCCGATTTTGTTCTTTTAATGTGGGTGCTTCATGTGTGTGGAACTCTTGATCATGGCCTTCATATTTTGGCATGAAATTCAGTTTCTCTGTATGCCTTTTCTGATGCAAATTGGGCTGGTTGTCCTAAGACCAGAAGTTCCACAACAGGCTTTTATATTTTTCTTGGTTTTAATTGTATTTCGTGGAGTGCCAAAAAGCAATCTACTATGGCCCATTCTTCTACCAAGGCTGAATTTTGAGCTTTAGCGTCAACTGTTGCTGAACTCACTTGGGTCTCATACATTCTTCATGATATTGGTGTTCCTCAGCCTAGCCAATTTTTATTTTTTTTTTTCTGATAATGCTTCCACCCTTCAAGTTATGACCAACCTTGTTTTTCATGCTCGTACAAAGCATGTCAAGCTTGACTATCATTTTGTACGTGAGAAGGTTTCCTTTAGCCATGTTATTACTTGATTTGTGTCTTTAGCTTCTAACCTCCCAAATATATTCACAAAGTCAGTTGTTCGCGACAAGTTCCACGATTATTGAACCAAACTTGGCATTTGGAAATGGCTTCCTCTACCAAGTTTGAAGGCGAGTGATAGGACACGTCATCTAAATGTTGAGGATCTGCAGGATTTGAAAAACCCTCAATCTACTATAATCTCCTCATAACAGTTGTATTTCACCTAGTCAAATATTCTCCCTTGATAATTAGGTTTTTCTCCTATTATTTGGCTCTTCCTTATCTGTCAGTTGTAATGTTACATAAGACATATACATAAGTCATTCCTGTACATCCGAATGTGTAGAAAACATATATATACAAATTCTTTCATTGTAAAGCTTTTTTCAGTATTTTCTATAGGTTTTGCACTCTAGGTACTTAATTGAGGTTTTCAATTATGAGAATTTAACTTTGAACTCAAACTACTTGATCATTGTTCCAAATTGTGCTTGTTTGATTTCAAGTCTCTGATTTACTCTTTTAATAGAGTAAATTGAGTTATATTTTTGTCCTTGAAAATTCATAAAAATCTTAACTCGAATTAATTTGATCCAAGTCATTTTTATAATTATTTTTAAATTAAGTTTTAAATAAATTTTTCACCATCAAAATTTAAAAGCCATCACCAATTCATTGTGTGTTCAAATTTCCATAAGATTTTTCCCAAGTATTTGTTTTAAAATCATTCAAAGTTCCCTGTGTTTTGACCTAACTTTCACTAGATTTTTATCGTGCTTACAATCAACTACCTTGCCCTTAGAGTGTAAATTAGACTCATCAAGATGAACACAAGTAGCAATAAGGTTCACAAAATTCCTTTTCATTATTTACCTCATCTGGTAATTGATCAACCACTTGACTAAGTTGTGGATGACTAAGTTCAGCTACTTCACCCACTTCAATGAAAATAGTTATTTGGTTTTTCTCAACAAGCTTAAACATTAATAAAATCCAATCAACATTTTCAATCTCAAATCTTTTGTCTTCCCACTTATAATGTATCTCAATTTCGACTTCAATTGTGGATGGAATATCAACCAATTCACAATCATATGCATATAAAATTAGATCAATTTGATAGTACCAATTAGGTTTATATTTCCAATTATTAGTTCCATACCCTTATAATGTACATTTAAATCATCTAACTCAAAGGGTGCCATTTTACGCCTACAAAAAAAATATAGAGGCAAAAAAATAAATAGAAATAAAAAATCTATACAATCAAAAATATTCTCACAAATTAAAACCTTAAATCTTATGAATAATAGTCCAAAAAAAAGTTCAGGAAACCATAAAAATGAACCACCATGCCCTCTCAGAAGAAAAGTAACTGGGATAATAAACTCTAAAAAATCATAACTAAGAATAAAAATTTACAAAAGAAAAAAAAAAAAAAAAAGCTAATAGAAAAATCTCTCAAACGCGGGGAAGAACCCCGTCTCAGGGAAGAAAATCATCTCACGGAAGAAACCCTAAAAAATTGATAAAAACTAAAAAAAAAGAAGAAACTATAAAACCCTAAAACTTAGAAATTGTAGACGAAAGACTAACTTCTATATAAAAGCCCTAATATGAAGTCCAACAGCAAATTTAAAACCCCAAAAAAACTCTAATAAGAAAAAAAAGACCCAAAATATTAAATACATCCAACAGCAATAACAAGAGACTCACATTCCTTGCTCGATTTTGTTGTTTAATGCACCATGGTTATCAAGTTTTTCGACTTAGTTTGTCATTTTCTTCAAAGTTCGTCATTTTCTTCAATGCCTAAGAGCTAATGTCGATTTGAGCTTTGAAGGTTTGAGGCAAAATATATCATTTGAGATGGTATAGGCCTTAGTATATGTGATGGTGAATTAACAATTTTGTTTAATGACTTCATCTCAAGCTTTGGCACATGTAAAGTTATTTAGGTGATTCTATAATGTGTAAATTGAAATGTCGGGACAATTATATCTTTTTCATATGGCACCTTGACAATGTTGCACAAAAAACTAATGAAAGGATTAATTTGTACAAAACATTGGATATGTGGGAGAGATAAGTGTAAGGTGATTGGTAGAGATTTTTATAATTAGCCTAATGTCAAGTGAGGTTAGTGTAGTTATCCCTTCATTAATCTATCTTCTAACTCTATTAATTTTAATATTGTATGGACAAATATACATCTAAATGACGCGTGAATGATGACTATTTACAAACCCTTGTCTTTGTCACCAAACCCATGTCGCCATACCTTCCTTGCCAAAACCTTTGTGATTGTTTGTTGCGGACCTCTGCAGTGCTATGGCTGCTTCTAACTAAGCTACCTTTTGTCTTCTCTACCTCTCTTTTTCATTGCATTTTCCTCTTCTCGCTCCGTTTCCTTATCTCCATCTCTCTAAATTTCCTGTTTCCTTTCCCTTAATTGTAATCCCCCTAATATTTCCTTGAATGATGTGTGCGTTTGGGAGTGGATTGTCAATATGGTCTTCGAAATGAAAAATTTCAAGTTTTAGAGTTTTATTTCATCTCATTTTCATTCATTTTCTGGGTCGCCAAACAAAAAACACATAAGTTCCAATTCGTCTTTTTTAGGTTGTCATACTTCTAATGGATTTATAGGTTGGATGTACAAGTCTTCTCTTAATGTGATATACAAGTCTTCTCTTAATGTGCAATATGCAACTTTTTCCTTTTAATTTTTTTATTTGCTTCTTGACTGTCAATCAACAAATTTGGTTGGCTTCAACTTTTTCTTCTACAGAATGGCGTCAAATTGAGATTTTGCTGTATGAGTGTCAAAATTGTTTGATTTCTTACTCTATAGTCTTGTTTTTGTCATGAGTTTTAGATTAATTACTTTTACGTTCCACAAATAGGTTGTATTTTGGTGTTCTAGGAAAACTCAAATATACGACTTTTCTGTCATTTTTGTACTTGCTGCGCATTAGATAGAAGCCTAAAAATGTCAACATTTTCATCATCTTCAAAAAAGAAATAACTAAATAAATTAATTAAAATAAAGACCCAAATTAAGATCAACAAAGGCCCATCTTTCTCTCTCACAAGCTCTATCTATAATTTTGGCAAGAGGAGGATTAAAAGTTAATATTTTGAATTTTACTTCGCTGTTAACTTGTAGTGATTTAAACAACCAATGAAAACCCAAATCAAGAATCAACAAAGACCTCTCCCTCTATCTTTTTCTCTCGTTCTCTCTCTCTCCAACTTTGGGAAGAAGAAGATTAAATGAAAATTTTATTTTCAATAGGAAAATGATCCATGAGTCACAAATGCGAGCAATTGAACTGCATTTTCAAATAAGAAAACTTTTGTTTGTATGGTAGAGTTCAAAATCTCCTTCAACAAATTCAAGATTCCTAGAGTTTGGTTTGGGGTCTTTGTTTTCTTTGGCATTGTTACCTGTACATGCATACATATATATAAATGTGTTTTTTTTTTTTTTTTTTTGGTTGTAGAATGTTTTCTTTGTTGATTTGAATTTACATAGGAGTAAAATAGAAAAATCAATTAAAGTTTTGGTTGACTTGGACATATTCTATCAAAATTAAAAACTTTTTAAAATAAAGAAAGTATAATTTTTAAATCTTGATGGATAGTAAGTGTAATTACCTAAATATTGAGAGGAGATTGATTTTATTTACCCAAGAAAAAATAAAATTGTGGTCACGTATGATGTGGGAAAAAAGAAATAAAATAGGAAAAAGGAGTACTAACAACATTAAAGAGAGAGAGAAGGCAAAATTTAAAAAAAAAAAGAAAAATAAAATGACAAACGAAACGAGTGTACATAAAATTTGGTTTAAGAGGAAAAAGAGAAGAGACTTACACAACTTTAGTATACATATATAAATAACATAAATTTATAAAAGTAATTCAGAGGCTAAGTATTATTAATTAGCAGTTTTTTAACTAGATGGTCAACATAATTAATTTAATTTAAAATTAAAATTTTATTTTTAAAAATTTTACACCACAATTAATATTTAGCATTTTTTCTTTGTGTTTTTAAAATTAAAATATAATAAGAATTGTTATTATGAGAAAATTATATTTTCTAAACAAGTTAGATTTTTTAAGTTCTATTAATATTCAATAAATTTTAAACTCTTCTTCAAATCCAATTAATATTTATGCATTTTCAGTAGTTTTAAATATGTGAAATTCACAGTTATAGTGAACTAAGGAAAGTGAGTGCATTTAGGAACCGACAAGCTACTTTGCATTGATTAAGAATACATGTCATAATGATGGTCACTTTACAGACAAAAGAAAAAAAAAAAAAAAATAGAGTTGTTGTTATCTATCACGCCTTAAAATTCATAACTCGAGGATGTGGGGACAAATCAAATTACATCGAGACATACTAAATCATAGGAAAAATGAAACAATCAATTCAACATTCAAAAAAGAATTTTTTAATGTCTCAAAGATGCCATTAAAGGGCTACAAAATCAAACGCCACAAAACTAAGCCCAAAATCAAATTCAATATCATGATACAATTCTAAATATTTAAATGAAAACAAAATCAAGACCGACCAATCTAACTCACTCCTGTAAGTTCAACTATACGGGAGTGTACACTAAATTATGTGTGCTCAAAATATGCATATAAGATAATATTCCTTAATCATGTGAAAGATTAAATTCTTAATTATATTAATTTATTTAAAATCATACCAAGTTCACAATAATATCACAATTTCCATATTAATCATACTATTCTAACTAGATAGTTATTTAGCGATGATCTCACAGTTTAATGCTAAAACAATATTCATCTAATTCACGTCAACACTTATGTATATTTTTATCAAAATCATACTCTGCGTTAGGTACTCTATAAGGTTAGTTTGTGGCTACAGAATTAAACATGAAACAAATCTCCAAGCCTAAGTCATGGGATACAACAACTCCCACAGTCCTAGATATACTTATCAAATTCTCAGGCCTAAGCCATTGGGTATCACTAGTCTCCCAGTCTCAAATGTATTCATCAAATCATCGGCCCTCAGTTGTAAGGTATAATTGGTTTCGTAGTTTTAAATGTACTCATCAAATGCCTAGGCCTCAATTGGTCTCACTCTACCAAATGTGCTCATAAATCTCATAGCTTTGGTTCTACAGTCTTAGTCCATCTCATCTTACCTTAGTAAGCAAATCGGTCCCTTAGTCTTGTACTAATATACGTTAATACAAGTTGTATATACATTTCGTAGGTTTCTAACCTACTAATTATGTTAAACTACCCTACGCAAATTTTGAAACTTTCGACCATTCTTTCTGGTAACTTCAACAACCTCAATATCAAAAATCAATCTCAAATAATTTCCTTTAACAACCAAACATCATACATAAGATTATCCATAAATTAGATTCCTTGTGTTCATCCTTTACTTTATAAGTTTTCTGATATACTCTTATCTCTTGGCCTAATTAAGTTTCATATTGCTCGATACATGCTTATGTTTATATTTATAACAAAATAAACAATTCATACAAACTCTTAATTACACATGTTTAAGAAGCATAAGATTAATCACATTTGAGAACCCAAACAACTAACATGAGTCACAACAATAGTCCAAAATAGTCAAAGCCATTTAGAATAAAAAGCATTTCAAAAATCAGAAGTTTTTTTAAGTAAAATAGTAGACCTCGCAACTTAGGCACAGATAACTCAAAGTTTCAGGTCATTGGCAGAACACCTCACAGCCTAAGCGAAGCTGCCCGAGGCTTCGAGTACTCTAGTTTTTAGCACTTTAGAAATTCCAAAATATCTTGCAGCTTGCCTGCAGGCACACCAAGGTTTCAAGCCTTCATTTTCTAGAAAATTTACATTGTTTACAACAAGAAACGAAGATTTTCAAAACATCAAATACAGACAACAAGAAATGAAGATTTTCAAAACATCAAATGCATGATTTTCTTACATCCAAACATGTATAAAACCTTTTTCAATGAAAGTAAAACATGGATTACTTTGTTTATTTAATTATAAAACTAAAATATATAGCAAATCAAAGCAAGTATCACATATGCATCCTTAAAAATGTCTAAAGCATGGATTTTTGACATATTGACATTTTCCTTGCAATATCTTAGATTAAATCTCAAAATTTCATATAGCATATTCAAAAAGAACATGTCTCATATTCCCAACTCATGTACATATTCAAAGAAAATTTTTTTTGCAACAAATTAAGAAAAATAATCTTATATGATAGCCCCACCTACCACAATATACATATAGACGAACAGTGTGTATAAGATATTATAAAAGAGCATGTCTCATATTTCCAACTCGTGTACATATTTAAAGAAAAAATTTTTACAACAAATTAAGAAAAATAATCTTATATGCTAGCCCCACCTACCATAATATACATATAGATGAACAGTGTATATAGCATTAACACCAACTCAAGTTGATTCTTCTTCTGGTAAATTTGACAACCTCACTCTGAGCTACACACGGATTTAAAATGAGCACACTTCCAAAAATCGTCCAATGAAGGAGGACCTTCGCACTTCTCTGCTACGTGATTTAGCAAGAACAAACACAAAAGCTCCCTTTTTCTCTCCCTCTCTTGGTCAGATGTTCTAGGAAAAAAGTAGAGGTTAAATGGATAGGGGTTTATATAAATCTTGCCAATTTTTCCTCACAATCCTTTCGCACTCAACCAACTCTGGGCCTCTCCCATGCATGCAGCAATAACTCTTGCCACACCTTTTAGCCAATGGGATTCCACCTTCCTATCAACCAACCACACAAGCACTTCCCTTCTCACCCAATACGAACTCTCCTCCTTTTTTGTCCAAAAGAAACACACCCAGCATTTATTATATAAACACATGCATATATATATATATATGCAAACAAAATAAAATCATTTGGCATGTCACACCAAATAAATTTAAATAAAATAAAATTTAAATCTTTAAATAGATATAAAATACATTTTTCAAAATTTCAAGTCTTTGCATTATTTACCGTTGCGGAACAAAAGAAAATAAAGGATTTGTGGTTAAGAAGAGAAAGTATTAAAAAATGAGAAGATAAGAGTATTGTATTTAATGATTTGTTGAAAAAGAAAAAAAGAAAATTATAGGAAGCTTTCCTACTATCCATAGAGAGCTTGAAAATCTGAAATTAGGATACCACGAGAGTCCCATTTAAATCTTATGTGAGATTGAACTACTATTGAATTCTATTCAAATGAACATTTTCCTAGGGTTCTAGAAAAAACAGATAAAAATATTAGATACACATCATTGAGCTCGAAAAACTAGATTATCTGTTTCTTCTAACCATTACAGATTTTATTGATCAGACACTTGCATTGAGAAGCTTTGAAGGCGTCTAAAGAGTTGTGGTTTCTTCACCATCTGTTGATGAAGGTGGGGATCCTCGCAAGGTATCGTGAAGATTGGGCAGGATTTATCAAGTGTCAACATAGCGTTTTTCTTTTTCCTTTTAATTTTTTTTTTATTTTTTATTTTTTTGGTGTTCAGTGGGTCTTAAAAGAATTTAACAGTAGAATCGATGCGTTAATTAGAATATTGGGTAAAATTCTATAATCGATGAAAAATATTAATTGATATAGTGGAAGATATTTGATTCCTTGTGATTTTTTTCCTAAATGATTTTTTTCACTTAAATATTTGTATTTAATTTTTTTTTTTTTTAATTCTCTACACGATTGATATTATTTGTTTGAGATTGTTGACTGGTTAGTGATCCATCCTTGTATATATTCGAAAATTTCATGGAGTAGTACTTCCATATTGACTTCTCTCATAATAAGCAACTAGCATTGGGCACACGTACTACGTGAGCAATTTATTTTATTTAATAGCGATATTTTATTTGTTCTTCACAAATCATTTGAAGAACCAAAACAAGTAATTTGTCTTTTCATTCCACAGAAGTCTCACACAAATTTAAACAACCTCGGCAAGTAAATTGGGTTGGTTAAAAAGATATTTGAAGTTCGTCTCAGCCCAACATTCCGTACATTGTCTTAAATTCACACTGTCGATACGAGAACAGCCCACCATTTCAAATACTTTAGGTTCACTTTTAAGCAGCCCAATTTGAATTAACCACCGAAGCGCACGAGAAATCATGAAACTTAATACTTTGAATTAATCTATTTAGAGCTGGAGAGTAGAGATGACTATAGTAGAAGGGAAGGAATTATTTCTGCTCATTTTTTTTTTTTGAAAAAAATTAATTTTACATATTTTTAAGTATTTCTCTCGCTAAAATTCTCTTTTGACCACATTACATATTCTAATTTGTCCTTATTTACTTATAGATACACTAAAAATTAGGCCAGTCAATGAGTCAAATTTGAGCCGTATTTGATCCAAATCCAAGCAAATAATATTAGACCAAATCCAATATATTTGATTCGTGAGATTCAACAGATCTAAATTTGTTGAAATTAATGATTATTGGATCTAGATCCATAATTAATCTGCTATATCCATTATTTTAAAATTTTCATATTACAAAATTTTATCTTTCATTCATAATTGAACTTAATAACGTTCGTACAAATATAATGAAATAACTATTAAATACAATAGAAAACATTAATAGCAATTGAACAAAGCCAAACTAAAGAGACAACTCGTGAAGCCGGTCAAAAAAAAAATGCTACAATTTCAATATCTAAAACTGAAATATTTGGTGCGGGCAATTCTAAAATTAAGCAAAGTCATGCAAATTAGTCCATTAACTTACAATAAAAAATTAAGCAAACTAGACAGAGCAAAAAGAGGCTACAGATATCATATTCAAAGATATAAATGACGACTATGTACTATCTGTCAACAAGACGAGAACGAAGAGATCCACCAATTCATTGATACAAAAAGAAAGAGAAAGAATGGTCGCACATGTCACTGTCTTCGTCATAAGCCCTCAAAACATACAATATCCCTAGTTGTATAATAAAATATATATATGTATATATTTCAATGAAATATATATTTTTATTTTTAGGAAATAAAGATTTAAAAAAAATTACTATTCAAAATGAGTAAAATCTGGATATATAAATTGAGTTTGAATCTTATTATAAGATTGGACCCGACTGCATTTAGATTTAGATTGGATCCATTATTATTGGATCCGAATTAAGCTTGAATTTCGTGAATCTGATTTAGATCTAACCCAATAATAGGTCTACTGTAAATTATACTACATTATATTTTTTTAATCCCCATCATTTATTAAGATTCCACGTACGCAAGTCTGATTAAGGTTTTTGTTGTTATAGGTGCCCTACGTTTGAACTTGAAATTGTGGGAACAAAGAAAACGAAAATTGTAATTAATTTTCTTCCTTTTGTTTGGTCGGCTTAGAATTAGGTATTTGCCAAAAAAAACTTTGTGAAAAAATATTATGTATTTTCCTTTTTTTTTTTAATTTTTGACAGGTACTAAATCCAGACATAGTGCTAAAGTTTAATTATCTATATCCTTGGGCCAGAGGGAGCTTTCGGGCTTTATTAGGGCATGAACGTATATTAATTATCCCCCACACTGTTGGCGGCACAGGCAGAATGTGGGCAAGCTCGGCGGGCCTAATTTCAGACTTGATTAATATATATATATATTCTTACAAGTTATAATATAATTTATAAGATCAAAGCGTGTTGCCTGTGGGTGAAATCAAGCTTTAACTGAGTTTGAGCTTTAAATTACTTGAGTTCGGATTAGATTCCAAAAAATAGAAAGTTATTTGAGATTAAGATTGACTCAGTTTGAATAATTAAAATAACATTACATTAATCTAAATTTTTTAAAATAAAACAAATAACTTAAATAAATTAGAATGACATCATTTTATTTAAATTAAATATTATAATATTTAAATTATATTTTCAAATTGGCCTGAAAATTTTTAATTGAATACCTATTGATTTAAGTTATCATTTTCAACGAGTTATAAAATGAGTTCAAATTCAACTTCTTGAGATTACAAACTTAGTTAGAACCCTACTCGAATAACTCCGTTCATGACCACCTTACTTGGTGGTTTTGCTCCATTGAAAAATATATATAATATATATACTATCCCCTTTAACTTGATATGTACTGAATTTGGTCTTCTGTCAGCCAAAAACATGTACATTGTTTGTTTGGAGCGCACGAGTGGATTTACAAACGTGAGCAAAATGCCCTTCAATTCTATTACAACTTGTAGCAAAATAATAATAATAATAATTTCTATGGATTTGCAAGGAAATTGAGCACCTCTTGGCCTACTATAATTGGATATTCCGGCATGCAGAACTTAAGAAGACTCGGTGAAAATTCCTATTATCCGAGTTGTGTCATCAAGATTGTTGGTAAATATCCATAAACTTCTTTTATTTATTTATATTTTAGCTTTTAATTCCCCATTATTTGCAATGATTTTATATGATATCCTCATCACCTATCCCACTTCCGTAACAATGTGAAAATTCTAGAACTGATGCACCCCCTTCTCTCTCTCTCTCTCTCTCTAAATCTTGGTCGATCTTAGGCTCATATCAAGTTTGATTTTGTTCTCCTTTTGACACGCGGCATTGAGTAGGCATTGAAGATTCCAAACCACAAAAAGCACTAAATGAAAAGGTTCGCTAATCTTCATAGATTGTTAGAGATCTATATTCTCATATCTTCAACTTAAAAAAATGATGAAAAATGGAAAGATAACGTATGAAGAAAGACAAGGAAGGAACAATTTTGTTTTACTGCATAGGTGATCTTGATTCTGCTACGACTGACTCAGCCATGTGGAATATAATTTTTCAACTAACTTATATGGTCAATTGGAACCTTATTTCTGATTGTAGATGTGGATTAAGTTAAAAGCTCAGTCAAGATACTAGAAATTTGAATTTGTGACAAATGTATTGGTGATGACTAGAATAAGCTTGAAAAAATCTTTTCAAGGGGACCATAATATGTCAACACTAGGGCTTTCAATCTTCCGTGAGATAAATGTTACCAACACGATTGTGTGGTATAACAAACTTCAATGATTATATCAATTATATCTAATTTTTTAAGTCTAAATTTGAATTTTTGTCAAAGCACAAATCATAATTTCTGTTATTTAATTGGTCCCTGTGTCACCAACCCACCCCATATAGAGATTATGTTCATGGGTTGTGATACTCTTGAATTAAAAAAACTAGATGATGAAAGATACATAATAACATCGAGTGAGCGAGGCTGGTAATTAAGTAGCAAGAGGTGTATTTTACCTGTTTATTGCCTGGGTTCGATCCCTAGCCTTTTCCCCTTCTCCATTTACCTTTCAAAAAAAAATATAATAATAATATCAGATAACTTATAAGATTAAATATAACATATAATCAATTTTTTATGTGAAATTATTTTATTAGTGTACACCAATCCCAGGAATTATGTTCATAGGTTGTACATTGAAAATAATACTCTTTGATTAATGAAAAGATTATGTGATAAAAGATAAATAATACTATTTGATAACTTTTGAGATTAAATATAATGTAGAATTAATTTTTTACATATGATTATTTTTTTGACGTTTAGCTGATAGATATAAAGTGAGATAAGGGATGTAATAAAAAATAATTTTAAATTTTTAAATTTTGCCTAAACTCAAAATTAGGATGAAAATATGCCATCCTAACAACTCTCATGAAATTCCCAATTCTACTTT
>JAVXUM010000023.1:20035395-20046121 GCA_035590655.1 Pouteria glomerata
GATTTTTATTTCCCTCCTTAGAAAACGTAAAATTTGAATTGAGTTAAAAATCAATGGGTTTAACTTAATAGATTCTCCTATACCTGAAATTTGAATACCAAATCAAGGTATCTTTGCATTATTTGAATTTAGAAATTTACGAATTTTTCTATTTTTGCTTAAGTATTTTAAGTGCAAGTATCTCATTACATATTCTATTTATTGGTCACGACAGTCCAACTGTAACTTTTATCATTTGTGAACATTTAGAATTAGAAAAACCTATAATAACTTAGAAACTAAAACCTTAGACTCCCTGTGGATATGATCCTGAACTCATCAGGTAAAACTACACTGCATACCCTTACACTTGGGGGTTTAAGTTTAGACACATAATTTTCACGCAGTCAATGCCTACCCTTTTTACTTTCTTGTTTCTACATTTTACGGCTAGCACTTTGATATCCATTTAATGATTGTTGTTGGGAGTGCTATAGAAGCTAGGTTGGGGGGTGTTTTATTACTTGTGGGGCTTGAATAATAGGTGCATGTTTGGTGTACTTTGTGCTATATTCTTATTTGTGTTCATTGAGGCTATTTCTTTATGCTTATCATCATGCTTACTATTACACACTACGGACCCACATTGGTTTCATGGTTCTCACATTGAGGACAATGCTTAGTTTAGGTTGGAGGGTAGAGTTCACATGATAGAGTTTGCATGATGATTTTTTGTGCCAAAATTATCTAATTTTTCAAATTTTTAGCTAAATTTTTTCCTAAATGCACGAGTAGCACATTCACACCTATATGCTGGCCTTTTTGGTTTAGTTGATGGTGCCTATAAGTGAAAAAAGTGACAAATGAGCCCTATTCAAGCTTTAATAGGAAACTTAGTTCAAGTTGAGTGTGTCATGACCTTGTGTATTTTTGACTATTATAGAGGAAGTTTATATGCTTAGGAGTGGATTTTGTTTAACATTGGTTAATTGAGCATTCTTGGACTAGGTAGAGATTTATGCCTCTTAATGGTGAGCTTTTGATCCCATTATTCTTTTCTTGAGGGGTTGCACATAATCACAGCTCTTTTGTTCTTCACTTTGGTTTTCAATGCACCAATTGTATCACACACACTTGCATGAGTTTCACTTGGCATATTATGAGTTGTTGCAAGCTTTGAACATGATGCTAAGCCCTTTTTGGTACTTTTGGGCCTATTTGTCATTTTTTGATAAAAAAAAGCACCTTAGGAACCAACTTGAAGCTTTTTTATTAAGGTTTTTTTTTTTTTTTTCTTGATTCCTACCTCATTTATTATCCTTTTCACCCATTCACATAATTTAAGCCTCATCCTCACATGTCTTAGGTTGTGAAAGTGCCTCAATGTCTAAGTTATGAATTTGAGTTAGGAATGTAAGCTTTTAAGAGTGACATAAGGAAGAATGTTGGGATGAGAATTCATATGGTATATAGCTCATTTTCCAAAAAAAAAAAAAAGGAAGAAGAAAAAAAATTCATTCATTTTGTTTATTACAATTGTGGGACTTGCACATTGTTTGCAATATTTGTAATTGTCTCAAGGGTAGTATTTGCTGGGAATAAGCTTCATGTTGGGCTTCTTGTTGAGGTCAGAAAGAAAATGGATAAATTGGGACTTGTGTGCACTTGAGCAATCACAAGACTTGTGCTTTGATTTCCATATCCTCCATTGTTAACCATTACCCCTGGCCAAGTTAGAATTGAAATAAAGACCTAGTGGATTCTAAGTAAGCAACTTTTATATTATGCATGTAGTGGTCTTGTGTGGGTTGTAGTGTGATCTCATGCATATGCATTGAAGCAGTTTTATGAGCTATCCACTTTAAATTTCAATTCAGTTAATTCACTTATTTGTTGGGTTATGTGTAACTAGGTTCGCATCATATGCTAATAGATATGTGTGAACTATTGATGAGTGAACTTCTTTCTATGAATGGTACTTTGTGAGCATTTAAAGTCAAAACCTAGTTCCGTTTATGCTCTTGTGATCCTGTTGAATGAACAAAATAATTATGTACATATACTCTTCCTACCTTGATACTCCACGCATTTATGTATAACACTTGGGAATTACACAGGACATTTGAGTTTTGTGACTTGTTGGGCTTAACCTTGATTCATTTTTTATCTTAATTACTTTTAGACGTTTTGAGACCAAACCTTAGACATTTGTAGGTAGCCTCACTGCAAATCCTCACGAGACTTTACTCGTCTACTAGGGGGAACCGAAGGGTCTATAGAGCTTGCCTCATGCACTAAGTGTGGTCATGTGTCTCCTACGAAAATGGACCTACCTCTTAGCTAGAATTGTTAGTTTTTCTTTTTTGTTTGAATAATATGGAATTCTTGGTTTTTGTTCATCTTCCCTTGGTCAAAAATTCTTTCCATTCCTAGGGACTAGCAATGTCGAAGTTGGGGGGGTGTGATTGCTCACAATCATTGTCTATTTTAATTGTATCTCATACTTTTCCTGCAGACATTTTATCAAGAAAAACTCATTTCTTATCATATTTTTATTACTTACATAAGTCATCGGTGTTTTGCAGGGTAATGGAAAGAAAATAATCCTAAGAGGAAAAGTTAAGAATTCACAAGTGCAAACCAGAGCAGAACATGCAGTAAGCGCCCGCCTGTGAAAAAGCTTGGGAACACAACCAACTTGGGCGCACGTAGAGCCCTTTGTTGGGCGCACAAGGACATAGGCGACTGACTGTATGAGAGGTTGTGCGCCCGCCGAGACCTCACCTCACCTGTTTCTCTCAGACTTTGTGTCAAACACTTGGGTGCAGCTAACTTTGGGCGCACGTCAACCTTATTGTTAGGCGCCCGCAATTTTTATACTTGGCAAATATCTGCTGTATTTTAAAGGAACAAAATTACCCTTTTACCCTTGAGTTCTGTAAGCCTATAAATAGGCGTGAGTCTGAGATCAAAGGGGACTTTTGGAACCTAGTTAATAGTTAGAGATTCATTTTAAAGTTGTGGAAGACTTTCTTTTTCTTAGGGTTTTGCATGTAAGTAACTATTATTCAATTTGTTTTATCAAAAGTTCTTCACGTTTGTTTATTTTTCTTTCGTAGTGTTTTATTGTTATTTTATCTATTGGATTTATACTTTCTATTTCTTTATATTACTCAAACGTCTTTCATTTTTAAGTTTTTCAACATTATGGATGTTTTCTTATCTTCGTATTGCTTTTATTACAAGTTAAATATGCTAGGCTAAATCTTAACATGGTTTTAACCTAAGAAGGTAATGTAATCAAAAAGGATGGGTTTGAATACAATGCTTTGAAGGAAATATATTTTTTAATGAAAACGTACCATTCGTCAACCCTAGGTTTAATTTTAGGAATCGAAACACTGTGTTATAATTGAACTTTGATTACGAGGTGACACTCGTAATTACCAAATGTTCGATTCAATGTCCCTGTGACTTCGAAACAATTTTCAAAACCCTAGCTTGATGATTGGAGTACGAAAAAGTGTTTTAACGTTTTACTTTGAACCTAACACTACAAATGTAAAAGTTAGATTGAGTTATAAATGTATTCAAACCCATTTCTTTGAACACATTATTGGAATAGGTTGAAAGCAAGTATTCTCAATTAAAAGTAGTTCAAAACAAATTTCTCCATTAACAATTTAAGTTTAAACTTTGTTTTCACTACAAACAAAAAGAGAAAAAAAAAATGTTTTTCTTTCTTGAGTTCGAAAACATTAAAGAGAAATTTATTGTATTTAGTTAATCATATTTTTGCAAGTTACGTCCAAAATAAACCGTCCAACTGTAATCATACCCTTGATCTCTGTGGAGATGACCTGGGACTTACCTAGACTAAACATGACCACCTCTTGCACTTGAGAATATAAATCACTACATTTTCTGAGAGCGGTCAAGTATTAACCAAATCTTGTTTATTTTGACATTACTATTCTTGTGTTTTTTTTTTTTCTTAGACAGATGCATTTTCACGATCGACCACAATCCAAAATTTGTTGTTTTTGCTATTACAACCCCAAATTCCTTTGTTTTCTACTTTCTAGGATTATATTTTGTTTGTTAATGAAATTAAAGATTTTTCAGAGTAGGAAGTTGGTTTGTTTCCTAATTTTTACATTATGTTATTTAAGTATTGTAAGACTATAAGGGTCTACAGTTTTTGAATAATGAAAGAATTATTAGACAAGTTTTTTTGAAAAATTTGTTTTGTTTCTTAATATCTTGGACTAAATAGAAATTCACAATCTATCTACTCTGCCTTTTATTTCATCAACTTCCCCTGCATTAAATGGACCTAGAAATTTGCTAAAGAGAAGGATGCCAAATGGATGAAAATAATAAATGCCAAACATAATTTAAATTTAGGTAGCTGGCTCCCTCAAGCAAAAAAGAACTTATTTTTTGACAACTAAATAAACAATATTTATTAAAAAAATCAACCAATATTTAATACAATTTTTGCTCTCTCATGAGCTTGTTTAACTACATTCTTTTAGTTGTCTAATACAACAATAACAAAATTCTAACATATAATGCCTTATAAATTGGAATAGACTTTAACCACCAGTAAGTAACCTATTAGCATAGTGACTTTAATATTTCTCAAACTTCTAATTAGTTTAAGGCCTTCAAATATGCAATTGCCTCAGCCATTAGTGCTGAAGAAGCCAGAACAATCTCTGCCTCTGTACACAAAATGAATCCATTGTTGTCTTTAATAATTCATGCTGCTACAGCTCACCCATTACTTTCCGTCCACGCTTCATCAATCGTGATAATTATTTTACAAAACATCATTGGAATTAAATTTTGATTTCAAAACAACACTTTAAGATTCTCATTATTCCTTGTCTACACACTTTCCTTCTAAACTTTTAACCTAAGTTAGAAGAGATCAAGGCATGAAATTAACTTACCACAAATTAGGAACTCCTTCCTTCTATTATTTTTCTTCTTCCTATTCTTCTCTTTCTTTTCTTCTTCTTTTCTCCTTGGCCAGTTCTTCTTTTTCTTCCTTCTTTAGCTCTAAGTCTTCCTTTGGTTGGTCTTTCTCTTATGGCCGAATGCTTCACATTTGAGTTAGCTGAATGCTCCAAGAAACTCTCGGGTGAAATGGGTTCCTTCCATTCCAATTTGATCACATGCTTCAATTAGGAGCTTCCACATGGCCCCATATACATTCAAACATATATATATATATAGATATGGACACTTAGTCTTCTAATTTAAATGGATGGGACCCACCAAATTAAATTGCTTGACTAATGAACCACAAAAGAAGACAAAAACAAGACCATTTGGCCAAAGCTTCCTATGAACCGAGCTAAACCCTTTTTCTTCCTCTCTTTGGTCGGCCAAACCATGCCACCTCACCCTCCATAACTTATATATATCACATGGTCCAAATTGAGGTAGCATGTGGTCAAAATTAGACAATTCTTCCTTGGTAAAAATTAAAACTAAATTTGGACTCATTTAAACTGCCTAGTCGGCCACTCCTCCCCCAAATTCAATTGGCTAAATGTCTCCTCCAAGCTTGGCCACAATTCATTCAATTGACACTTAAAATAAATTCTCCAACTCTTGAACCACCTTAAACTACTAACATGGCACCAATGTTAGCTAATTCATTTTTGAATTCTCAACATTCTCAAACTTAATTCTATCACTTGGTTCAAAATCAACAACACAATCTTCTCCAAAGCATATTAAATCCATAGCTCAAATGCATTCAAAGTGTAAACTCAATTTCATTAAAAAGTTAGGGTATTACAGGGCCTCCCTATCTTAACCTACATCTTTATTCAAAATATTATAACCTCCACCCATTGACCAATGCAACATCTGATAGTGACGATATGCAAGACCTTATCAAACCAATCCACTTCTGACTAGGCCTCGTAACTTTAGTAACTTCTATGAGAATTCCTATTTTATCATAAGCCTTATTTATATCAATTTTAAGAGCAAAACAAGATTTTTATTCCTCTTTTTTCGAATATAGTGCAAAATTTTCTAAGCAATTAAAATGTTATCCGAAGTAGACCTTCTGAACAAAAGCATTTTGATATGGAGAAATAAGACTAGGTAAAACCACTCTAGGTCTATTCCTAACACTTTAGGAATAATCTTATAAATAACATTGCATGAACTAATATGCCAAAAATTATTAATAGAAACTTAAGCTATGTTTGGAATATGGATTTGTAGAGGGAAAGGAAAAATGAAGGAGAGTGGTAGGGATACCAAATGAAGTAAAAAGGCCAAATTTACTTATTTTTATTTAGGTTAAAAAATAAAACTAAAATCCGTATAATAAAATATGATGATTTTTAAAAATAAATCTCTCAAAAACTAAGATACAATGATTAAGAATTATTTTTTCTTCTATTCAAGGATTGAGATTATATTTATATTTTTAACTTCTTACTCAATTCTTATTTTAATGGATTCCGCTGTCATCTATCTTACAAAATAGCTTAACTATTTTAAATTTCACTATATTTTAAGAGTAGCGATCGTTTGCAAATCAAAACTACTAACTTAAATTTTGCTCAATTATGATTTTTAAAAAATTAAGGTGGCATTTGGTTTGATTTTCTATTTTTTTCTGTTTTTTATTTTATGTGTTTTATATTTTGAAAGTTCCTAAATAAGGAAACAGAAAATGTTTTATTTTTCTTTTTTAGAGATTTTTCTTATTTTGGATTAAAAATACTCAAAATGACTTTTTGCCATTTTTTGTTTCATGTATAAACCCATTTTTTGTTTTCTAAAATAAAATCTGAAAACATTAGTAACCAAATGCATTTTGAGTTATTTTTCTTGTTTTCAAAAGTATAAAATGGAAAATAAACTCAAAACAAAACATAAAAAACAAAAATAAAAAATAAACCAAATGAGGCCTAAATTTTTTAAATTAAACCACCATAATTTATGTTTTATTTTATAGTGCTTATCAAAAATTAATTAAAAAGAAAGAGACTAAGATACATTAGTAACTGTTAGAGTCCAAAGTTTTTAAGAAGAAAATTAAAACCCATGGATTGTCATGATTTTTTCGATTTGAACTATTTGTCTAAAGTTTCAACCCTATAAAAAAACATAATATTAATTTTGATTAGAGCTCCATGGCACAAATTATTGCTAGTTTATTAATAGACGTTAACTTTTACTTATTACAAAAATTACACAAATTATAAATTTTTTTTCCTTCATTTTTCTTTTACCTTGACAAATCCAAATTCCGAACAGTGTTGGTCTCAACTCTATAGAAATCCATATAAGGCACAGTGACAGTTGAAAATAGGGTGATGAAATTGGCATTGGATGAACTGTTTCATAGTAAGGAATGGCACACAGGTCAAATTCTGGAAAGACAATTGGATGGGGGATTCCCCATTGAATGATAGATAATCGAGAATGTATGTAATTGTAATCGAGTAGACAACACCATTTCTTTGAGGGGATGATTTGGTCTGGCATGGGAACTCGTTAGGAAAAGACAGCAACATGGTTTGGAAACTTGACATTGATGGGAAATATAACCGAGAGTCTATCCGCAGGAAGCTGGACGATTCACTTGCAACAGTGGGCCCAGAAGGAATAAACCACACAGGGAAAGGTATTGCTCCACCAATAATTATTTGGGTGTTCATTTGGATGGCAACACTCGTAAGATTAACACAAGGGATTCTCTAGCTCAGAAAAGGGCATAATTCCAACAGAACAGGTACATGTTGCTCTATGTTATGATCTCACTAAAACTTGTGATCACCTACTTATATACACTATCAGGAACCTCAAAAACTATGGTGCAAAATGCTGTCGTGGAGGGGATCTAATTGTTGTTCGCCCAATTCTCTCTCTATCTCTCTCTCTCTATTTTTGTTTTTTTTTTAATTGATAACCCTAAACCAACATTGATTTATTGCAATTATTAACGAACCACGTATTCGATAGATAAACTGGAGAAATGCACGCTATTTCTCATGCACATTCAGCTTGAGTTAAGAATCGAATCCGTGCGTGATCTCTATGAAAAGTATACCCATGAATTACTTAAATTAATCACAAAGAGCCTGTTTGCCTAATTTTAGTTATCCAACACTTGAAAACTATGGTGCAAGTGAATTGGAAAGGTGTTTATTTTGTGGTTTTCTTTAGGGTTGCAGTGTGGAAGCCATTTGTGACGACTATTCTTACTCAAGCATTCAACTCATGGAAACCTCGCACACTAAAGAAACATGTATAGGTAAGAAAAAAATTCCTTGCAAAAGGTTCCAATTTTCTTGCTAAAGAATTTTAGCAGAGAAAATGTTTGCTTGTAACAAAATTGGTTGAGTATACCAGATCACCTTTATGTTTCGTGATAAATATTATTTTCTCTCGAAAAGAATCAATTATAGTGAGGAAAATGAATTTCCTAACAAACAAGTGTCAACTTTAGTGAGAAACAATTTTGGTAGTCAATGATCTTTATTTGCGAGGAATATATTTGTCGCTAGAAGTTCGAATTCTTTGAAAAATATCATTTAAAAAAAATAGGAACCATCTGAACCAAGCAATTTGGTGACAAAGGACTGCTTCTTGTGGGGAAATTTTCCAAAATACTTGTTCGTGCATTCATATCCGACAAACCATTTTACCAAAAGACTTTAACATAATATCTAATAATTCACCAAATTCAACGAAATTTAAAACAAAACAACTACCAAAATTCTTTGTATGATAATATCCAAATATAAACCACCAAAATTCAACAAACCGTAGCTAATCTTCAACAACTAACACAAATAAAAAAACTATCTCACTCTGAGATGTGGGTGCGAAAGTGGGAGGCATGGGTTGACGTACCCCACTTGAGCCAAACCCCTGCAAGATCTATGTCATTATAAGTCCTCGCTCTTTCCTCTTGACCTCTTACTCGGCCCCCTCCTTTTCTCGCTAAGCCTCCAGCCCCTCCATTTGTTGCATGGAAGTTTGAATCTACTCATGAAGTTGCACCTCGCGAGACCATGAAGCGGCACAATCCGATCACCCAAAACTCTGGTATGAAGGGGGCTTCAGCTAGTGCTCTATGCAGCGTCCATAGCTAGACCTGCCCTCTAGCACTTGCATGGCTGCATCCCAACTTCATCCTCGCTCAATGATGGCTGCCCATCTGGGATTGATTGACTCCTCACACGTTCCATCTCTTCCTACAATTTGATTTGACCAGTGTTAGAGTACTGCTATAACGAAAAAATAATTACAATTTGAAATATAAATGAAAAGAACTTACGTGTAGTTCTCTCACGCTCGAACGACACCACCCATTTGATCTTGTAGCATGCGCTCCCTGCCACTATGAAATGAAACCCATCGATTGCTTGGTAACGGGGTCCAATTATATAATTACAATGTTATAACAAGCCAGCACAAATGTCTGCGACCCCATTGAGTGTGTAACAATTTGCTTTGCCTAGTTCACTGCATTTCTTCACACACTTCTCCTAAAACAGTAATATTAATAACTCAATAATAATTTGATATATATATATATATATAATTACCCACTTGATCTTGTGGTATGTGAAACTCTACATCACAATGACGACTATAAATAAAATTAAAATAAATAAAATCCGAGATTATACTTAAATCAATAGATCCAATTCCTAATAATAATCACCTTATTCATTGCTCAAAAAATGTTTGACCACCACTATACTCCAAAAGAGTGTCCTTAAACAGTCTAGACGAAACAGTAAAGTGATGCACCCAACTTTGAAACCAGATGGTAGTAAAATTTCAGCATCCCCCAAATATATATATATTAGATAGATCTTTGCCATTCTTTTTTTATAAAAAAAAAAAAACGAAAAAAAATTACTATAGGATAATATTTCCCGTCAATGAAAGCTTCAGTAACATGAAGCATCTCACCAGCTCGAACAAATTTTCAATTAACAATCAGTTATGAATGGAAATCATCCACTCATAAAAAAAAATTTCAATTGCATTAGAACGACATCAAATTCTATACACAAATATAACAACACAGGGCAGATATTATATGTTCATTAAGGGCCACACAGCAAAATGGTTGAACCAATTACTATCAAATTCTTTGGGAAAAGAATAACCAAAAGTTGAGTCTTCCGTTCACTAAAATGTTTGAAACTTCCCTTGCCAAATTTATCCCTCAGAAATCATGTCTATTTTTCCATTTTTTCAAACTGGAGAGGTTTGTCTATTTGCGAGAGAATCAATAATATATACCAACAAATCTTTAATTTAGGCTTTGAAAATTAGTGAAAGGTGAACATTTTTGAAGGTCCTTTGCTTAAAATCTCTCTCTCCCGTCCTCTTTAATAGAGATATAAACTAAAAGTTATGCTTTAAGCTATGTCAGATATTTCAATGAAAATTTCTTTTGAGCAAGTTATGCCATTAATTATATTTGTGCATGTGTCTAGTATTTACAAAGAGTATTTGATCTAGTGTGTAGAGTACGACTTACATACAGAAAACTAGATCATCGGTTCTTTTGGAATACAAGTTAATTGTTCACAGTTTTAGGTGGAATTGGACACACCGTCAGTAAAACTGTAGCACAAATTTTAGTAGGTCTGTCTTAACTACAAGGAATGGTTTATTCTAACTATTTGTGCTAGTACACTTTGTGTGTATTGAACTGGACCCAGTTGAGTTGATTATTTTA
>JAVXUM010000023.1:20046542-20059616 GCA_035590655.1 Pouteria glomerata
TCTTTTGAGAAAGTATTAGGGTACTTGCTAGGCACTTTTGATTGTATTAAAGACATATATTTTGCCTTGTAAGCCAGTAATGTAAACTTATATCTTCATTTTATGTTTTAATTACATCTCTTTTATTCGTTTCTTATTTTTCTTTTATTTTCTTTCTAACATTTTCTCTTGTATAGCTGTTATTTCCTTCAAATAAGGAGCTCTTGAGGTAATATCCACCCTCTTTATCTTCTGGTTCTCCATTTTAAGCTTAATACTCGGACATATGTTGTTTGTTGTTGATTGGAAATTCTATAGAAACTAGGTTGGGGGATGTTCTTTATTACTTACAGGGTTCTCTTTTTGGGTACATGCTTGGCTTATGTGTTATATATTTATTAATCTTTATGCTCATCGTCATTATGCTCACTTTGCACACTACGACCCACTAGTCTTTCATGGTTCTCACATTAAAGACAATGTTTCATTTAGGTTAGGGGATAGAGTTCACATGATGACCATTTGTGCTAAAATTGTCAAATTTTTCAAAATATGAGCATTATTTTTAGCTTAAATACATGCATTTAGCACATTTGTACCTATATGTCAGCCCTTATGGTTTGGTTAATTGTGGCTTTAAGTGAGAAAGTGATAAGTGAGTCTTATTCAAGCTTTAATAGGAAACTTAGTTCAAGTTGAGTGTGTCGTAACATTGTGCATTTTTTACTATCATGAAGATGAGTTTGTGTATTTAGGAGTAGATTTTGTTTAACATTGGTTAATTGAGCATCTTTGGACTAAGTTGAGACTTATACCCCCTAATAGTGAGCTTTTGAGCTTACAATTCTTTTTTTGAGGGGTTGTACACAATCACAGCTCCTTTGTTCTTCATTTTGGTTTTCAATGCATTAAGAGCAACACACACACTTGCATGAATATCCACTTGGCATGAGTTGTTGCAAGCTTTGAGCATAATGCTAGGCCCTTTTTGTATTGTTGAGCTTTGTTGTCCAATTCTTGATATGAAATTGCCCTAGGAGCCAACTTGAAGCTATTTTTATTTAGTTTTTACTTTTTCTTGATTTTCACTTCATATGATATTCCTTACACCCGTCATATCATTTATGCTTTAACCTCGCATGTCTTGGGATGCGAAAGTGCTTCAAGGCCTAATTTAAAGATTTTGGGTAAGCATGTAAGCTTTTGTGAGCACCATGAGAAAGAATGTAGGTGGGTCAGTCTATGTATATTCTAAAAAAAAAAAACAAACAAACTTTTGTTCCTTTCATTTATGAAAGTGTCCCAAGGGTAGCGTGTAGTAAAAATAAGTTTTTGTTGGAATCTTTGTTGGAGTTAAGAAGGAAATGTGTGAATTAGGACTTGTATGCATTTGACCATTCTTGCCCCAAGACTTGTGCTTTGAATTCCATACCCTCCATTGGTACCTATCACCCCAGTCCATGTTACAACCGAAATAAAGACCTAGTTGATTCTAAGTGAGCGACTTTTGTGTGATGAATGTAGTGGTGTTGTTTATGGTGTGGTATGATCACTCATTGGCACATTGGAACATGATTATGAGCTGTTCATTTGGAACATTAATGCAATTTACTCATTTAATTGTGGGGTTGTGTGCAACTAGGATAGCATTTCATGCTATTAAGAATGTGTGACCCCAGGATGAGTGAATTTCTTTCTATGAGTTTTATATCCTGTGAGGATTTGAAGTCAACACTTAGCTCCAGTTATGCTCCTGCAACCTTTGTGGAATGAACGAAACAATTTTGTACACATGCTTTTCTTATTTTGATAGTCCATGCATTTATGCTTAGCACTTGGTAACTACACATGATATTTGTATTTTGGGACTAGTTGGGTTTGAGCTTGATTTATTCTTGATCTTAATCATTTTTGGACATCGTGAGACCAGACCATTGATGTTTGTGGGTAGCATCACAGCAAACTCTCATGAGACCTTACTCGTCCACTAGGGGGAACCTAGGGGTTTAAAGGGCTTGCCTTACTCGCTAAGTGTGGCCATGTGTCTCCTACGAAAATGGACCTCCTTTTTAGTTAGAAGTGCTAGCTTTCATTTTTCTTCTCATTTGAATAATATGGATTTGCCTGGTATATGTTCGTATCACATTGGTCTTAATCTTTCCATTACTAGGGGCTAGTAATGGCTAAGTTGGGGGTGTGATTGCTTACAATCATTGTCTATTTCAATGTATTTCACACTCTTGTTTTGAACATTTTATGAAGTAAATTTGTTCCTTATAATGTCTCTTTAGTATTTATATGAGTCTTGGGTGCTTTGCAGGTTAATGGAAGGAAATCAACCCAAGGAAAGTAAATGGAGAGCTCAAAATAATAAACCAATGAAGCACAGGAAGCTCGGGCGCGCAACTGAGTCCACCTTGGGTGCTCGTCAAGAGCAGTTCATAGAGCTTGGGTGCACGAGAGGCACCTCTCTGGCGTACGAGGGCTTGGGCGCCCGACTGAGTCGACCTTGGGTGCCCGTTGAGACCTGAAATTGCCTGAGTCGCTGAGACATTATGTCAAACACTTGGAGGAGGCTGACCTTGGGCGCACGCTACCCTAGCTTTGGGTGCTCGAGAAGTTTTTACTTTATGAATTTCTGATGTAATTTAAAGGAGCAAAAGTACTGTTTTACCCCTATGTTTTGTAATCCGATAAAGAGACAGGTACTAGAGAGAAAAAGGGGACAGAAAAAAATTATGTTTACCCTAGTTTGAAAAGGCCAAGCTTTTGGTCTTCATCATAGATTTCTTAGGGCTCGCACGTCGGAAACTAAAAATTTTGTATTTCAGTCGTAAGTTCAGCATTCTTGTTTTCACTTTACTTCAATATATTTTAGTTTTGTTCTACGTAGGTAATTTTTCTTTTCATACTAACTTAATATTGTTCGCATATCTTTCACTTTCTTCTTATTTCATCAAATGAATGTTTTTTCATCTTCGTATTGCTTTCCTTACGTTTTCAATATGCTAGGTTAGATCTTTCTTGGTTTTAACCTAGGATTGTAATGGAATCAAAGAAAATAGATTTGAATACAGTGCTTTAAACAAAATATATTTTTGAAAACATACACTTTGTTCAGTCTAGGTTAAACTTTCGAAATCAAGTCCTTGTGCTAAAATTGAACATTGGTTACAAAGTAACTCTTCTAAACACCAACTGTTTGATTCAATGTCTTTGTGATTTAGAAATCAATTTCCAAACCCTAGTTTGATGAAGTGTGTACAACAAGTGGTTTTAATGTTTTACCTTTTGATCTAATACTACATGCGTGCAAGTTCAGTTGAGTTTTAAAGATATTCAAATTCGTTCCTTTGAACACATTACATTAATAGGTTAAAACCAAGTGTTTACCATTACAGGTAGTTTGATTAAAGTTTGAAACAAAGCTTTCCATTAACACTCGAGTTTTTAATTTTATTTTCAGTGAAGAAAAAAAAACAAGAAAAAAAAAAATTTTATTTCATTTCTTCAATCAACATTTTTCTACCCACATATAGTTTCCCATATTTCGTCATACCTTTACTCCCTGTGGAGATTGATTACACTTGAAAAATGTAATTACGAACTTCACATTTTAGTATAAAATCATGCATTATTTTAATAAACTCTTTTAGTTTTACTATTTTTATTACTTATTAGATTTAGTTTCTAAAATGCAGGAAAACGGAGGAAATAATTATGATTTGTAGCGAAGAAAATGGCCTGAAGCTCAAAATAGTTGAAGATATGTTGCAGCAGAATTTTGAACAACACCCTGTTGATGTTTCAGGCATAACTTTTTGGTCAGAACTCTGATTGACACGATTCTTTTTGGGTTGAAAAGAAGACTTAAAGGGCTACAACGTTTGTGTTTTAAAAGCCTGAATCTCTCGTCTTCAAGGTTAAAATTGTACTAGAAGTTTGAGACAAGAAGCTGTGGTCCTGACCACCCTCCTAGCCGGTCCGAACCAGCAGACAAAGAAGATTATTGAAGTTAGCCACGGTGGTCTGGACCACCTGAGCCCCGGTCCGGACTGTGCGGCACCATGAAGGCTCCATGTGTCCTTTTTATTTAGGGTTTTATTGGAGGCTATAAAAGCCAACCTCTTGTATGAGTTTGGGGGACTTTTTTTTTAGACTTATTCTCAGCTGTTTTCCATAGTTTCTAGTTTTTAGTTTAGGTTTATTTATTTATTTTTTTTTTTAAAGATGTTTTAGAAGCTCTGGTGTATTCGTTGATTCCGTTTCTACTTTAGATTGTTCTTTACTTTGCTTACGAATATTTTTCGAAGTACGGTATTTATTTATTGTGAATTTAATAGAAGTTTATTCCTGCGTTTCAATTTCTTTTCGGATTTTCTTGCATGATTTGATTTTCGTTTGACCTTTGAATGATCTATCGAATGCGTAGTTAAAATCTAGGGTTTATATTCATTATTTTGTTCTTGTTAATTTCAATTTTCTTGCGTAGTAGTTTTAGGTTACTTTTAATCTTGATTTATCTTGATTCGTATAAGCATGTTAGAGTATAATCTCTATAGCCTTGGTTTGTTTTCAAAGTAGGGTGAAGGGAATCTAAGTAAGAGAAAACCCTAAGTATATATATGCAACGTGTATACGTAAGCATATATATACCTTTATTTGAATTTCAATTTGATTTACGAAAAGAATTTCAAAAATAAAGTTCTTTGTCTGTATTTTTTGTAATCACTGGAAAAGAATTTTGGAACTTTAAACCCGAATTTTAAATCTTTAATGTAAATAAATTGAATTCAAAACCATAAATCTTATAATGAAAAATTTTTCGATTCTTGTTTCCCTTCTTCGTGAAAAACGTGAAACTTGAATTGAGATTAAGTGGTAACTTAAATTTTTAATGAAATATCTTCCGATTCTTATTTCCTTTCTTTTTAGAAAAACGTAAAATTTGAATTGTATAAAAATATAAAAAGGTTTAAATTATAAGATTCTTCTTTACCTGAAAACTGAATTCCAAACCAAGGTTGCTTTCTTATTATTTGAATTTATAAATTGATTAAGTGCTTTACTTTTTCACAATTTTTATTCATTATAGATTATTTCTACATTATCTTTATTTAAAGCTGGTTAGGAAATTTAGTAGAAAATTTACTTCTGAAAAATACCAAAATTTTATTTTTTAGCACTTTAGGATTAGAAGAACCTTGAATAACTTAGAAACTAACACCTTAGGCTTCCTGTGGATACGATCTTGGACTCACCAAGTAAAACTACACCTTACACCCTTGCACTTGGGGGTTAAGTTTAGACGCACTATTTAAACGCAGTCAGTGGGACTATGAAGTCGAAGAACTTCCCGAAAGCTACCCTGGCAGTGCACTTTACAAGATTCAACTTTATTTTAAACCTTTTGAGAGTTTTAAATGTCTTTCCCAGATCTGTCACTGGTCGGTGGCTTGATTCTCTTCACCAACATATCATCGACGTAGACCTCTATATTTCAACTGATCTGGGATTTAACATCAAATTTACCAGTCGTTGGTATGTCATCCCTACATTCTTTAGATCAAATGGCATGACCTTATAATAGTAGCGACTCAGTCGGTGATGAAGTTTTTGTGCTCCTAGTCTTGCTTGACTATTCAGATCTGGTTATAACTTGAAAAAGCAATCATAAAAGAAAAAACCTTATGGTCGACAGTAGAATCTACCAATAAGTCAATGGTGAGCATGGGAAAGTTATCCTTAGGGTAGTCCTTATTGAGGTTTAGAAGTCCATACACGTTATCCCTTTTTCGTTTAACTTTTTAACCATAACCACATTTGACTGCTAAGTAGGGTAGTGTACTTCTCTAATTTATTTAGCCTTAAGTAGCTTCTCTATTTCCTCTACCACTACCTCATTATGCTTAAAGGCAAACACTCTTTTTCTGTTTCAGTGGCTGAGCTCTTGGCGATATGTTCAGATGGTGTGCCATCATCTTGGTGTCAATACCAAACATATCTTGGTCAGACCTAATAAAGACATCTATGTTCTTAGAACTTTCTGAGCTCCTGTTTCTGTTGATCGGGTGCATTGGCCATTATCTTGACAGCTTTCTTCAATTCAGGTTCTCCTACCATGACTATGTCCAAAACGTCTCCTGGTTCTTTTCTCTTTAACTCTTTCTTATCATTGACTTTTAACTCTTCTATAATCAGGTCCACCCAATTGGTATCTTTTTTAAGGGAAAACACATAATATTCTTATGCTGCCCTCTATTTTTTTTATACAACCAACTCCTCGCTTGGTAGAAAACTTTATCCGAAGATGCTCAGTGGATGTAACTGCTTTAAATTGCTTTAGAGCTCCCATATCGAGTATGGTACTGCAAGCTGACGGACAATCCACTATTAAAAAGTTTACCATCTTGGTTGCCTACTCGAGATCGAACCATAAGGTAACTGTAAGGGTAATAAAGCTAATCAATACCACTCGATCTCTTACAATATCAATCAGAGATGAGCAGATCGGTTGTAATTTCTTTTTTCTGATCTCTATCTTTTTAAATGCCTTTCAAAATAAGATATTGGCAGAACTTCCACTATCTACTAAAATTCTTCATGTTTGGAAGTTGGCCATAATGGCCAATATCATGAGGGGGTCATCATATAGATGGCATAACTTAGTTGTCTTGTCCTCGATGAAGATGATAAGAACTGACTCCATCTTGGTCTTCTTGGTCAGCTACTCGACAAACATTACTTAATGATCATTTTTCAACTCCCGAACATACTTTTTTCATGCCAAAGAGGATTCACCTCCCCTTGCAAACCCTCTTGAGCTAACTTTAATTTCTCCTAAGGGCCATTGATCCTATTACCCCCTAGTAGGGCTCCCCTAGGTGAACTTCTCCGAGCCAGACTCCTGCCATCTCACATATCCTTTCATCGCATACTAAAAAATTCATTATATTTTCCTTTTCTAATTAACTCTCCAACTAACCTCTTTAAATCAAAATAGTATTTTGTATCATGCCCCATGGTCTCTATGGTGCAAGCAATGCTTAGACTTATTCCTCGACTCGAGCAGGTCCTTAAACTCCTTTGGCCATTTGAAATCTGGGACATCCTTGATTGTATATATTACTTGCTCAATCTTTGAGTTTAAAGGGGTGAACTCTTTAACCAGCCTTACAAACCTATCATTTTTCACCCATCCAACCTCCTAGCTCAAAGGTTCTAGGCTTTTTCAATTCTTTGTTATCTTGGGGATCATTTTGCCTCTTCTGCTCTAGATGGAAAGTTGTCACCTCCATATCTTGTCAGGCTTTAATAGCATCTTTTATGTTCATATGCTTTTGTACTCTAGACATCAACTCGGTCATGGTCACTAGTGAGTTCTTAGCTAGCAAGAAGTCAAATTGACCAAATTTTAAACCACTCATAAAAGCTATGAGTGCTACTTTCTTGTCAACCTTGTCAATCTCTAATATCTCCTGATTGAACTTATTGACAGACTCCTTGAAGGACTATTACTTCTCCTGTCTGATAGTCAGCAGATGGGCGGGGGCTTCCTCTATCTCTGCCTACCAATAAAATATGAAGCGAATAGCTTACTGAGCTATTCAAAATTCTCAATTGTCCTAGGCTTGATTTTATTAAACCAAGCACACGTTGGGGCCTTCAAGGTGATGGAAAAAACTTAGTACTTGATCTCATTTAGGGCTACTTGGAGATTTATTGTCGAGTTATACATATCCAGATGGTTGATTAGGTCCTTAGAACCATCACAGGGCTTTTAGAGGTAAGAGGCACTCCATTAATGAAGAAGTGAATTGTTCTATTGACAAAATCATCCATGACATTAGGGTTTGCACTACGACAACAATATCATCTACCTGGACTTGCATGACTCTGATTCTTTGCTAGACTACAGCTGTGTTTTATGTCTTCCCAGGGTTAGCTACAGGTCAGCAAGGAATGGTCTTACTATAGGCCCCATCTTCCATGGCTAAGCCATTCCTATGAGGAGAATCAGCTTAGCCTTTATTCTCCCTAATGATTCCTCCATTGCTATTATTCTAAATAACACCACCATTACCAACATCATTAGCTGATAGGTCCTGTGCGGTGGCAGTGAAAATGGAGTAGGAGCTAAGTGTCTGGTGCATTCCAAGAGCACTGGTTCTATGCATCAGAGTTTGTATAGTTATTGTCACGCCCACAAACCGCCTCTCCATTGTAGTAATCCTCTTGTTCCCCTAGTTCTGGTTCTCCATCGATAAAATTGATTGGCCTTTCATGTGTTTGCATGCTAGAGTTGGCTTAGACCATATAAATCGAAATGAATGTTGGTTCCTATAGAGGGGCGCTAACTGATGATGAAAAAAACTTGTACTTTTAATCCAAACCTCGATTTAAGAATCTGCATTTCATTGACACTGGTGTGGTGCCTGCTAAAGATATTTCTATGCTTAAGTTAGCAATAATAATAGGGCATAAGTTTAGAAAAGTAACAACATGATTCAAAATAGCATATTGGATTAAGCAGAATTGTCCCTTATTTATAAGAACTCAATGTAGAATCATAATTGGAATTAAGTTGAGACTCTTCCCTGATTAGGTGCGATTTCCTTATTTAGATAAGAGAAACATTAGATTCATATTAGCTGATAGATGTTTGACCTAATTTGTGATGATTTTGTTCCCATAATTTAAGCATGAATCACGGGATTGTAGTTATGGGATTTCAATAACTGTGTCTCATGCCCTGCTTGGTACCCAATTGGGTCACTGCTCAAATCGGGGAGCTCAGCTTGACCAATGTTTGACCTACCTTGGTTGGAGGTTAGCTTACCCTTAACCATGGCAGTTCTGACATTACCTAAGGGTCCACATGTTGTTTAGGTAAACATAAAAATCCTCATTATCATATATATATGCCTGTAAAATGTATATATATGTGTTTGTGTAAAGAAGGTAAAGCTATGACAATTCCACTTTCTTAATTTAACAAAAAAAAAAAAAAAAAAACTCATAGTGCCCCACTTTCCTAATTGAAAAGGCTTTTAGTATTCTCTCATTTCTTTGCCATTTTTGCATTTTTTTTTTTTACAAGAGTAACTTGCAAGAGCTATGCAATTCATCTAATTAAAATTTTCTATGTTTTTTTTTTTTAAATAATAGCTCTTCTACATTTTAAATCAACCTTGGCAACTGAATTTAACTTAACAAAATATTAAGAAGTAGAAACAAATCCAATGGACTAACTTATACATATATGGGCATTATGGCTATTACCTCCTTGTTTTTTATTCTTTTATTTTATTTTCTAAGCTCCCCAACAAATTCAAAGAAAAATAAAAATTTATTTTTAATATACAAGGTCACGGATCAATTATTATGGCTGAAAACTTCATCTTTTCATGTGTTAATTTGTTTAATGAAATTGATTTTTATATTTGTATTTAATTCTCCTCATGCACTTCACTTTCAAGATGTTTGGTTTAGATGGCAATCTCAATGATAATTGCTTAAGCATAGATAATTGATTGGATGATTGTCCTAAAGTTGGTATGGAATTTGAAAATTTAGAGACGGCATAAGAATTTTGGAACAAGTATATATAGAAAGGAAATGTGATTTAGTATCAGAAAATTATATACTAATAAAAATTAACACGGAGTGGTTACAAGTTCAATGTTTATGTGTAACAAACAAGGTCATCAAGATAAAGATAAATAGGTTAAAGGTGTTGTTTGTCATCAGTGGAAGGTAAGAACTGATTGTAAAGTTAAATTGAATATTATTTTGGAGCAAGAAACTAAAACAATACAAGGTTAAAGATTATTTTTTTGGCAGCATAATCATGAATTGAGATTAAGGAAGCTTATCATATGTTCAAATCATATCAAAACATGGGTAAAACTTAAGCCTTTGCCATTAACTTAGCTTATGTCACTCCTAAAGCTAGACAATGGTTAGGATTAAAGAATCAAGTGGAAGGACTAATCTTGGTTATATCGAAGAAGACCAAAAAGCATGCCTACAATTGAAGAGGGAAAAAAATATGATATATGGTGAGTTTAGAAGTATTATGAGATATTTTTAGCTACAAAGATTAAAAGATCCTTCATTTTACCACTCAAAGCAATTTGACAAAGATGAACTAATCTAATATCTTTTAAGTTGATGCTCATATGCTTGTTGATTATGAGGCTTTTAGGGAGGTAGTTACCTTTGACACTGATCGCTTCTAGAATATGCATCTAAAATTAACCCCCAAGTACAAGGGTGTGTGGTATAGTTTTACTAGGTGAGTCTAGGATTGTATCCATAGGGAGCCTATAGTTTTAGCTCTAGGTTACCAAGGTTTCTAATCCTAACTTCAATATAGTTGATAGATAGAGGAATATGAGATTTTCAAGGTTGGTTTCTAGCAAAATTTCTAACTAGCAAAAATTAAAATCAGTAGCAAATCGAAATAACTAAATTACTACTTTCCTAAAGTAATGAGACAACCGCCAATTTATATGTAAATTCAAATAATTCAAAACAGCCTTGATCTAACACTTAAGTTTAGGTAGAATAGTTTCTTACAAGCTAATGTGCTAAAAAATACTACAGTTTAAGTTTCACGTCGAAAGGAAACATAAACTAGAGAATGTTTTCGTGAAAAATTTTGAAATTCTTGCAAACTCAGTTTCATACTCACGTTAAAAGATTATGAAACTAGAAGATTTTCTATTAAAAATATTTGTGGATATAAATCTAATTTATTTGTTTCTAGGTATTTAAATGAATTTTAAAGACCAAAAAATTCTTATCGGTAAAAACCTCATAAGCAAATAAATCAACGAAACCCTAGATTCTAACCAACGAAACGAAATAGGCTCTCTTCATTCTTAAACATTTAACTAAAACAAACCAATATAACCAAAAGGCAATAAAAAAAATGAAACTTTTTATTAACTCAGAAGAATGAAGTACCGTACTTTGTAGAAAGGTTAAACGTAAAGTCTAAAACAATCGAAGCCGAAATTGAACCAATGAAAACACCAGTAAACTTCCAAAACATCTTCGAAAAAATATAAAAAGTAAAACTAAAACCTAGAAAACTATGTAAAACATCTAAAAGGAAGAATCCATCAATGGCTTGTACCAAGTTCTCCTTTTGTACACTGACAAAACCCTAAAAATAAGAAGCAACATTGCACTCTAGTGTTCCTGAGACGATCTAGACCACCCATGGGGGTGTCTAATCTTGAAGTTTTTACCTAAAGATTGAGGTAGGGAACCTCTTACTTCACTTAATATATATATGTGTGTTATGTGAGTGTAAAGATTGTAAAATTTAGAGGACATGATGAACTAGAAGAACTCTTGAAAGAATAGTGTTGATGTGAACAAAAAATGGCTAGGAAACATAGTTGTGGCGATGGTTAGTAATTTCAGAAATTTTGGTACCTAAAAATAGATTTTTTTTTGTGAACTAGAAGCCTAAGTTTCAACCAAGTTAAGTCCCCTTTTGTGTGCTGAAATTTTGTGTGAAAACTTAGCATTTTGGTGACTTAGAAACCTTGAATTTAACTAAATTACGTTCCATGTTAAGAGCTGAAATTTCTGAACTTTTACTACACTTTTGGACCCTAAATTACACTTAGAAACTTTGTTTAAAGGTGTAGGAAATGAATCTAATTGATGCATACATAATTGTTATCTCCTTGCACTAATTGAAGTAGATAAAATAAGATATAAATAAGCTGAAATTTTCTGCAATTTGAACTCTTGTCAAACTTGAAATTTATCATGTTTAAATTAATGTATTTGAGTTGAAAAAAGTATAGTTGAATTGGTATTATGTTGTGAGTTAATATGTTGGTATATGATGGTACCATTGTGAGCTAATATGTTGAGATATGATATTCATGTAAACTAATAAACAAAAATGTGGACACAATAGAAAAGAAATGAAATAGTTGGTTGATTGTTTGGTCGTGGTTTGGGGTATGGAAAATACAAAGGGTCTTGAGATACCCTCGGTTAAAAGTCCTGGAACCTGCGTAGGGTTTGGTTTTCATGCCAGTGGATTAGTAGCCCATAACATGATTAGTGTATTTATAACGTATAGTCGCCCTAGACCGCGATTCTAAAGCACGATTAGTTATGTATCCATATTCATTATGGCATATCGTCACCCTGAGCTGAGATCCTAAAGCACGATTAGTTGTGTACCCAATCCCTAAGGATTGTGTGAAAGATTGTTGTGAAATGAAAAGATTATTAAATGGTAATATAAGATGAATATCTTCAAGAGGATAAAATATTGATGATTGTTGAAGATGAATTGTTGCATGATGTGATACTTTATGTATTTTCAGATTTCTTAAGTATTTGTCTTGGTTGTGTTTAATATGCTTAAAATGTACATTACCCTGCATCATATATATATTATTATGAAACAACGTGAGCACATGCCATTCGTGCTCACGTCCCTACAGATGTGATTACAGGACCGAAACAGGAAGATTAAATGAGACTTAAAGCAAGAATAGGAGATATATGTGGCAAACCTAAATTCTTTGGCTAGCTTTATATTTTGATAATGTACATTTGTAAACTTAGGGTTGTAAGGAAATGCTAGTTATTTTGATTTTTTTTTTGGAATGTAATGACCATCAGGTCTAGTGAAGTAAACTTAATGTTATGGCAGCTAATCTATCATTTTTACTTATGTACTGAGATTGTATCATCATGGCTCCGATTGTGTGGCTGGGTATTACCCACTATCATTGTTTAGCAGGTTCATGGTGTTACAGTTGTGGGTCCAACTGCGTGACCGTTTGTATGCTCTAATATTTCTACCAGGTTCTTTATGTTATGCATGTTTATCACTCACCTCTTGGGTCCTCAGATTCGGGGCATGACACGTTTAAAGCGCGTTTCAGCAAAATTGCCAATTGAATTCTGACCTGCCGAGCAAGGGTCAAGCAGATAAAGCTCAAGTTGACCAGAAGCCTATAAATAACACATCTCATATGGGTACAGCTATGGTAATGTCGCAGACTCATATTGATACAACTGTTTCTCCTTCAGTTGCTTAGTGGAAAGCAC